>CM059281.1:5933375-5935875 GCA_030347295.1 Setipinna tenuifilis
GCTCCATGTTCTTTGTTTATAAAAAATCCATTTCCATGGTTTGACATGGGCAACTATAATGAATAATGTCAGTTTAAGGATGCTGAATCAACATTTAATCAATACAATCCTTGTGTAGACAATGACTAATACTAAATAAGTTAGCCTTGGAAGAGAGGGAGGGTGACATTTCTGTTCCACTCCACTCAATTATCCTCAGCTGTTTAATGTCAGGACAACAGTGATGAATTTGGCACACGATCGGGTGCATGTTACGGTAACGAAGATCAAAAGGACAAAATCGCTCACGATGTACCATAGCTTGTACTGTCACAGGAGACACTGGAAGGCCAAATTGGCTGAAAAAAAAAAAAACGGTCTACTTGAGCCAAAATGGAGTCCAGGAGGAAGTGACCTCAAGCTCGGGGGCCCCATTGCCCGACGCACACTCCCCCTTTGAAGAACACGGTTCATCTTCAAACCTCCTTTCAAGCGCAAGGTCGCGATTTTGTCCCTGGCCGTCGGAGCATTATCTTCTCCTACGTCGTCTCTGTGTTGAATTACACCGTTGAACTTTACCGACAAAACAAAAATCAAAACCTCAAGAATTCTGCCTTTGCCCAAGGGAAGCCCGTGTTCAGCCGTCCGCATTACAACCAGCTGCTGTACTATTTTATGAAAAAGATCATGCGACTCACATTGTTAGTGACCAGCAATGGGTTAAATATGTGGGGCATACCACAGCCCACTATGATGTTGATATGCTGCAGCTGAATAAGAGCATTAAGGAACCATATGAGGTCTGGTCTTGCCTTTGGCCCCTTGCTTCAGTTTTTTTTTCTCTGGCCTACGACTACCATGACATTTTATTTAATCTTAAATCCGCTTCAAACAGCTTCGGTGGTTTTGTTTCGTTATCAATTCAATCATTTGCAAATGTGTCCATATCTCATAAGTGTACTACTTTTATTCTTTCACTGCTTATACAGTATGTACAGCCTTGGCATGTTTCTCCTAGACTTGTGAAAGAAAGGTTGACCCTCTATTTTTAATAACTTCCACCAGACACCACTAGCCTCGGAGTCCGCTCTGTACAAACTAACGGGCGGGCAGAGATGTCCCTCCCTTCAGAAGTCTCCAAACCAGTTTAAACAGCCAAAATGTGTTGGAAAGCTCCTGATTACAGTGTCCAGGAATATTTTCTAAGCAATTTTCAGTTCCCAGAAAATTTAGTTCCCACTTTAAAAAAGTAATGCATTATTATTATTATTATTATTATTTTTGTTATTATTGTCCTTAGGTATGTGCACATCTTCAAGAATGATCAGGTCAAACTAATTAACATGTGACAATAGGAGAATTTAAACCAGCCACAGTATTTTAAAAATGCTGTAAAAAACTGCTCTCGTGTACCTTTGAGGCATTTTGATATGCCCATCGCAAAACACAACACTTGTGCTCTGCAGGCTGGATGGAGTGGTGGTAAATTAGAACAGTAGAGATGAATGCTTTACGGGGTCACAGACACAAATACTTTTCTGTAGCTGCAGCCCTGCGAGGACCTGTCCTTGGAAGGAACCAGCGGGGACAGATGAGAGGACAGGGCTGCTTGAGTGCCGCATTCTCCACCGTTCCTCTCAGAGTATTTTTACCCAGACACAGCACTCCATGCATGCATGCGTCCCACAGACTCGGGAGTCTTTGCATTCTGAACACTGACACCTATTGCAAGACTGTCCTTTAAGGTACATAAAAATTATACAGCACCCTGAACTCTCGGCAATGTTACACCACCACCACCACTACCATAACAACAACAATAATACACCAGCATCTTCCTGCGTGACAGAGTAGGATTTTGGCTGGTGCATCTGGCAGATTCTTCTAGTACTTCAAGACACACAAAACAGCTGCAGAGCTTTTAGACTGTCTCCTGCTGTAATAGGAATTTTGAAGTTGGTTCTCTATTAATGACATCAGACACTTATACGTCAGCTGTGACAAAACGTTTGCTCTTGCATACACAGCTTCACAGTGTCTCAAAACTGAGTTTTAAGTGGGCAACTCTTCCGAGAATTTATGCAGACATAAACACAGACACACACACAGACACATACACATATACACATGCACACAAACATGCGCATGCACATGCACGCGAGCGCACACACACACACACACACACACACAAACACACACTTTCTCAAAAGTGAATCCCAGCAACATACAGCTGGATTGAGTGCTTGTGCATAGAATGAGGGTAACATCATGTTTCAACACATTCCACCTCTCTGTCACGTGGGTGGGAAATGGCAGCTCGCTAAACGAGATGCAGGTGGCCCAGTTGGGCCTGGCTGGCCCAGCCCAGGCTGGCAGCTTTCAGGTTGGATTTGTTGCAGTCGGGCGGGGGGTGTGATGGAGCCGGGCCGGGCGAGCCTTCTGGAAACAGAATAGCCCCCTACAACCCGCAGCTCCAACGCGGGCCTACGTCCAGCACTGATCTTGCCGGGAGGTCTGAGCC
>CM059281.1:5940875-6193375 GCA_030347295.1 Setipinna tenuifilis
CGCCTTGGTATGGCTTGACAAGAATACACACATACTTCGAAATAAGACTTTTACACCCACTGTAAAATCTAGTGTTAACTGATTCCATTTTAAAGTAGGCTACACATTCTGCTCCCCTCCTCAGAAATATGTGAGTGATTGGGTCGCTTACATGATATTTGATATCGTTGCGGGCAAGCAACTTTTCCCTCAAATTTTCTGTTTTTATTCCACAACATAAACTCGCCACCACAGTTACTGCAAAAAACACAGCTGATATCAGTATGTATTTTTAACCGATTATTGGGAACATAAACGGTGCATGTGCAGACATTGAATTACAATTTATGCGAATATTCTGCATTAAAATAATTATTTCGGTTACTGATAGTCATACAATGTGACACCTTTCAGACTTTATTCAAACACCCTTTGGGCTATCATACTGGCATGTGAGAGAAATAAATCTGTTTTGAATCAAACTCGTGGAAAGGCTTGCTTCACTATCAGCTGGCCACAATCGCCTTGTTTCTTGGAGTTTCACTATAAGCAATATTACCGCCCGGTGAATTATTAGGCTATACTGCAACTGAGTGGCTCTTCCCAGGTCGCTCTTCTAAAATCATACTGCCTTTTGTTAAACATTACACAAACACAAGCTGGCAGACGTCTCTGTTCCGTTCAAGAATTCAAGCTACAGATAGTAATTAACAATACAAATGTGAAATTTGTGACCAAGCTTCTTTAACAGATGCCTATGCATTTATGCACTGGTAGTTCTGATACCGCGCTGTGGAAATCTGAGGTGTGTAGACTCATTAAAAGGAATTTGTGACATGAATGACACCTTAATCAGTTTTTTTCACAATTGGATCCAATTAATTCGGATTTACAAACATGACTCATTCTAATAACATTTAACCTAGTTTACTCTGACAATTATTCTGTAATCTAATAATTATAGTTTGCTGAGTCTTACTTAGCCACACAATTAGAAAACACTTATAAGGGTTTTCCACCCCGCAACGCAAAAATCTACAGTTCCATCTTTCGACGAAATCTGTAAAATCCACTATCTGATAAACTACAATATTATTCAATAAATATCTTCAAGAAGAAATATGATAGGCCTATAGTCCAATCTCATATAGAGACTAACTCACGCAGAGACTACATTTGAGTTTATAAAAACCATCACCTAGGCCTACATTACTTTCGTCTATTTCAGTTGCACATGATAATAAAGCAATCGGCTACTACAAGTTTGAATATTTAACACTAACATTCAGCTCTTGTCTGGAACTATATTTAACCGGATGTATTGATGGCTTGTAAAATTCAATTTGAACAATCTAAAGTTCGACAACAACTCGAGCACTTAGATTCTCTCACCTAATGCCACAATTTCAAATAATAAAAATGTGATAGCCTACAAGTGGTGTTTTACACTTCGCAAATAGGCCTGACTGGTTTATAGCTGTCACTCTTTCTGAAACTTTTCTGGCAAAAGATGGGCCATGTTCACTTCACCAACAAGCAAACGTATAGTTTAACCCTATCTGAGGAAATGATGTCGTGTTGAAGTGTCTGACCAAATGTTATTCTTTTTAGCACGTGGTGTGGGTACCGTGTGAATTCCATTCTGTCAGCATTTGGTACACTTTTAAAGTCTCGGGACAGTCAAACTTACCGACACATTCATTTGCCTCTCTGGCTGTAGCTCGTTGCCATGGCCGGTCGTAGTGAAACGGCTTGCATCTGTCACACTCCGGTCCTGCAGTGTTGTGTTTGCACTCACAAACCAAATTCCCATCTCTGTCTTTTACGCACCGGGAAGCGTGCCCGTTACATTTGCAGCGTCCGCCGACTTGAAGGTCTGATACTGCGTAGAAATAAGAGTCTCGTGCAAGCTCAGAATCATCTTCATTTTCGTCACCGAAAGTATGCAGTCGGCTGAATGTCACTTTAATGTCGGTGGCCGTTACCCAGTCCTGCAGCACCGGAGAGTTGTCAAAGTCGTGCGCCGACGGACGCCCATCCAAGGTGCTGAACGCGATGAGACCGCCGGAGAGGGGATGCATGTCTGTGTGGGAATCAGTGCAAATGGCTTCTTGTTCATTCTGTTTAGTAATAGTGGCCTTGTTCGGTTTATTGTACATTTTCCGACACTGCGTTGAGTAGTACTGAAAGGGGACCCATGTTTTGCCGTAGTCCATTGACTTGTAGATAGCCATAGATTCAGGTCTTGGTGAACAGAACTGTAAGCTCACATAGGTCACTTCGAATTTTTTGCTCAGAGATAAGGTTAGGGTCACGTTTTGGGGGTACTGGATATAATTTTCAGACTGCCAACAAGTAAGGTTGTGAGGGTTATTAAGGTCCGTTAGATAGGCGGGCGGGTGGTGTTTCTTGGGATCGGATGCATCGCAAATGTGGCAATTCCTGTTTCTTTCGTCACCTTTTTCAGTCACCACACAATACCGACCGGCGGGTTTGCCACAGGTGCTGGACACGCGCACCTCCTTCCCGAACGCCGAGTTCACAAAATCGGGGATGCATCTTCTCGGGTTACCGGTTTCGTCGTAACACGGGTCTGGGGGAGATGTTTGCGCGGCGAACATGCTCATCCCGTATCCGCCGAACACACCTTCCACCAAGCACGAGAAAGTCACCAAAGTGACACAAGCATCCAAAATCCTCAACATTGTAATCCGTCTTCTTCGTTATCCCTCGCGCTGAAATGCACAGCCGTTCTCTGCCAGACAGAAACATGCATAACTTAATTTGTCATCGCAGGCAAGACACATGAGGATGACAATGTGCTGCTCTACCGACATCTCAAAGTTTAACAATTCACAGTTAAACTACATCAAACGCGTATCGGCATGAATGAAAACACACATGATTTAAATCTAAATGATCAAATGACACTTAATATTTCACCACACTCTGTCACATGTATGATTACTCAGGAAACATCATGCAGATGGTAAACGAAATAAATCGTCTTACGAGGTGAAGAAATCTCCACATAGGACACTGTACCTCGGTATAACAATTCAGTTAGCCTGAAAAGTCATAAAATGATCTGCTTCCGATGTCTGTCGGTTGGTTAGTTAGGCTGTTGCTGAGCTTTTGTGTTCTTGTTTGTTTCTTCAAACCCGGAGGCAAAACCCCAGCAGATATAAGAGGAGCCTTCTCTCTCTCTCTCTCTCTCTCTCTCTCTCTCTCTCTCTCTCTTTCTTTCTCTGTGTGTGCGTCCCTCTCTCCCTCTCTCTTTCTCTCTTTCTATCTGCGTGTGTGAGCGCGCGCTGAGTGTCTGCCGCACTTGCTGTCTGTATGAAAAGTGAAGGACGTCTTTAAGCTGCTGCGGAGCTTGAGGTCATCTTGAGAAGTGACACTGAGTGCGTAAAAGGAGTGAACAACGACATCCACTGGTAGCATATCAATAGACAGATTAAGGTAATTAATGAAAGCGAGAAAAAAAGTGATATAGAACTTTACCATTAACAACATTTTCATGTAATGACTGCAACGGTTTTGCTCATTTAGATAGATGTAACAGTTTAAAACTAATTTGGTTTTAAGACACGAACCGGTGTTTACTCAGCTGTTACTAGATGGGGGAAGCAACAGTGACTACGATTCTACATGTCAACCACTGAATTGCAGCTCTCTAAACCACTGTAGGTATATAAATAGAAACAAGATATGAATGAAAAAATGTCTGTGGATTCTATTCATTTGAAATTTAGTAGGATCTGTAAAGGTAATAAATTACAATTTGACAAATGAGATACGAGGGTTCCACTAATTGTTGTGGTAGGCCATAGGGCTGGAAGATTTCGAATAAACATTTATTTGTTTTTCTCCCCCATTTGTTTCTCTCACCCGTGACAAAATGTATACCACGTTTATATTATTTGCCAATAACCCTAAAGGGATATTCCCAAGAAATTAATAAAGATATTTTTGTATTCTATTTACAATGAGGGCCAAACGATGATAGGCACATTTCATGTGTGCTAATAGGCTACAGTTGACACAGAGATGAGTAAATATTCCTGCTCCAAAACCTTTGCTGTTAAATCTATTAAACCAACTAATATCTATGAAAAGCTAGGAACTTTTTCAGCTATCATTGGTGTCATACATATGTTTACTAAACTCTTAGACGACGATGTCAGGGTCATTAGCCTATAGGTCCTACGTCCATAGGACATATATCCATGTCAATTAGACTATAGTCCGTTCATTAAACAGGCATAGTTTCTTCCTGTCCAAAACTTCATACTCCTTTTAGGTACAAATAAAAACTCACCCCAAAAGGCGTAGTAGGTGAATGGTTTGTAAATGGAATTAGGCTACAATTTGATTTATCTGCTCCAGGCCCGACACAGCCCAGCAGGATGTAGGCTAGTTGCAGCTCCTTGCCAACTGACAACCGGTGAACGTGTTGTGTAGTAGGCCTACTTGTTCTTCTATTGGACAGAACCTTCGTCTTTTTCACGCCCCCAAAATCTTGGCCAGGTTCATACAATTTCTGTGTCTCGTGATAAAAGAAGTCTCAAATTAAGTTTCCAAAACAAACCAGAGTGAAAACAAACGGTTGAAATTCACCGGCTGAGTTGTGAGGCCGTCTGAAGGATCAACCGAGTTTTGAGTCCCATCCACTAATAGCAACGACAGGCGCGTTCCTTTAGTCTGTAATACAACATGTACAATAATGAATGTCTGGTGTTAATTGGCACTTCATTTATATATTTTTATATATTTATATGTATTACACAAAAGTAAGCATTGGCGAAGCCACTGGGCCTCATTCTTTTCTTAAATGGGTAGGCCTACTCATATTGCGCATCATTAAGAAACTGACCATTGTGTTATCAAACTTAAACTATACTGGGTCTATTGTTTTTAAAAATATAATCTTGCTAGATCGACGCTAAAAACAGTAGGTCTGTAGGAAAATATTAAATGGTCAGCATCCTACTCCCGGCCCTCACAAACCTATCCACTCACAATACTGTGCGAGTGTGTACCATACCTGATCTTTGCTTATTCCGAATAACAAATAAAAACAACATTGTTCTCATTGCTCTCAGTGCTATCTTGAAGTTCATTAAAGTCATTAAGCAATTATTATTGAAAAAAGGTTCATACCATGCGATGGTTCTTTCTTCAGAGCAGCGCATGCAGAGGTTGTTAAAATTCCGCTAGGTGGCAGCATTAGGCCTACAAAATGTTTTACTTGAGGCAACGAATGCAGACAACGCATGATAATATGCTGTCTATGATGGTCTATTGGTTTACATAAACATGTTTTTTTGTCACTGTTTTCATCTATTCTACTTGTCACAATTTTTCGTAAATGTTTGAACAAAGGTGGCCTACGGATTGTGAGCAACATCTGAATTTTGCTCATATTCATTATTATAGCCTTCGGTACTTTGCAAAGTAGGCCTAACCAAATTTATCAGTTCAGTATAGATTGAGTATGATTTTAGTAGTAACTTTGTAAGTAAAGTTCTTTCTAAGTAGTTTTAAGGTTTTGAAGAACTGTTTTGTCACATAACACTAAGTTACATGGATTGGCAAACGCCTTACCACAAAGTAAGATAATGAATTAATCAATAAGTTAATTAAAGAAAAAACACAAATGAAGTGGAAGTGCGGCTTGGTAAAACATGAAATGCAAATTTAAGGCATTATGCCTACTGAGGAAGTAGAGGCTGCCCCCCCCTTTTTTTTTAAATAAAAAAGAGCTGAGTGTGCAGTTACAATGTGATGGACACCAAGAAAAAAGAGAAATTTGTGCTGGATGAATAATAGGTGAAGTGTTGTAACCCTTACACAGTTTAAGTTCAAGAACTACTTCACATGGCTGAAATCAATGTCTCGTGACAAAAGTGTCAATATAACAGTGTTTTGTAGGTTAGGCCATTCATTTTTGACATGCTGTGTGCGGCAGATTTAACTGTGTAGCCAACTTACTTACAGTGATCATTAACTTAATAATCAATTATACATGTAAGGTCAATAGGAACCAATGGCATTCACACATTTCTTCTGATAACCCACTGTGGTGATTCTACAACCAGAGGAACTTTTTCTTTAAAACAAGTGCTTATGTGCCCAAAAAGAGGCCCCTCAACTAATTCATAAAAATAACACAAACACACAGAGACAACTTCCGTCACCATGTGGGAGTTGACACCCCTCCCCCTCGCACACATGCTGCGCTCTCGAGCACCTCTCCACCTTCAGTTCCTGTTTTGTCATTCGGAGCTGCAGAAGACTTCAGTCTGGAAGACTGATATTGTCTGTGTGTTTGTGCGTGTGTGTGTGTGGACTGCCTAAAGTAAGGCACAGCACTGAAGGATGTTGTCTTACCGCCAGCTCCTCTGCCTGTGACTACACGACACTGTTGGATTAAAACTTCAGAGGCGCACACTTGAACTTGACACAGCCGTCACCAAATGACTGACATGGGTGATGGACAGTAGCCGGACGTGAGGTGAGTTTGGTTGATCAGACTAAGCGATAAACGCAAGGTTGTTTCAAAAGAAATCACGGCTGATGTGGAATTAGCTAGGTGTGATAGATCTTTACCTGTCATTCAAAGAATGTTTTATGTTTTTCTACCTTGCAGCTGGTCTGGTTTCAACAGAATATGTGAAAATCATACCATGTGAAATTTGACTGCATACACCAAAACCTAAAGCATAATAACATGGCAAAAAAAATCCAGAAATGTTATCCTTTCTAAATTTGTCTTTGTTTTAGCTTACATCTGCATGTATGGGTTACTGTACTATATGCAAACAAAGACAAAGGAGGAGGTGACCTTATTGTGTTTGCGGGTGTCATAGCAATTAACCTTCCTAAGACTCTACAATGGGAAAACTTTTGGCGGAGATTGCCAATATTGTGTCCTGCCTTTGCCAAGGGCTACAATGAGAACTGGGTCAGGAAAAGAACTACATCACTGTAGATCCGGAAACTCTCCCAGTCTTATTTAATTGGTAATGGCGATGCCAGAGACAAGAAGGAAACCTGTGTTACATGGAGATGTTGTGATTTTCAGCCTGGACAGACATTTAAAGATGATCTTTTTAAACCTAGCCTGTACATAAACCCATAGTATATGGGAGAGCACTGTGCTGAATATAATGGTAGAATGGGCAGATGAAGCATGTGTTGGTTGGTGTCTGACATGGCACCATGGTGATCAGGCTGCACCAGCTGTCTCTCTACGGCACAGCTGGGCAGGATGTCTGCTTTCAAACCCTCCTTGGGACTCCTCATGAGTTCACAACTCAAGTGCGTTAGGAGTATGGAGTATGGAGTATGTTTTAAATCACAGAACATACAGGCCATTGCAGATGCTTGGACAATTAAAATTGACTGCACTTTTTAAAAGCGAGCAGCAGTAGGTGAAAGTGATATGCATCTCCATTATTTTTAAACCACACTGTTGTCTTGTGGTGACTGAAGAATTTAATGTGAAGTACATTGCGTGGTTGCTGTTGTGTTTGTGCATATTTCTGGTAGTCTCTTCTCAGCATCAGAGATTGCATGTAGCCAAAGCATTAAGCAGGCTACAATTTAGAGATTAAATTCCGTAAACTTCTTACGACTATGGTAGCGAGCACCAACACTGAGAACTCACACCATCCATTTGCATGCTAAAACTTGACGCTGCAGAACTACAGTGGCCTAAAAGGAATTAAATCTGAGTTTCCGCATCACATGCATGCACATCTCACGCTTGTGTGCTGTTTACTTCTTCTTTGATGTGACTGGACAACTATTCCAGTAAAGCACAGGGAAGTCATAGCTATTTTCTGTGTGGATTTGCAGTTTGTGTACGGCTGTTAACCTGGGCTAGTTCAGAGCCACGACTGCCAGGACTTCTGCTTCTCTGTTTTGACCACACATAATGACAATAAATTCATTTTTAAAATGCAGATCCTTCACGCCGTCCCACCCATCACCTGTGTTCAAGTATTTGTTCGCCATGACATCTAAGAGCTCTGCTCAGGGAGGTATGCCTCACCTCATCCTGTTTATCTCCTCGATCCTCGCTCACCTGCCACCATCATCTCAATCATCTGCAAAAGTGTTTGATGTTTGTAAGGACTCAAAAAATAACATGTTGAGAACAAAAATTTGAAATGATAAGAGATAAAAGATAATCACAGTTTTTTAACTTGTACTTGCTTGTTTTATACCTAAACTTGCTGTAGCTTAGTATGCAGCTGAGAGCAGGAAGGTGGAGAATTTTTTCCTGGAGGCAACTCTGTGGGAATTTGCATGTTGTGGCCACCTGGGCTCCATGACACAGTGCCAAAGTCCACTGACTTCTGTGCTTCTGTCCAGCATAGCACTGTGTTAGTGATCCTGTTGGAGTGTCATGGCTGCTTTGTTTGTTTTCGTTTTTCACTTCCATTAGTCAAATGACCACAATCACCACAGAAGATAAACCGGAAGAAAATAAGATTAATAGGGAATTACGCTGAAGAAGTAAGATAAGCAGCCTACATGTAGCCTACATAAGCCTTATAGCATGCATGAAACCTACTGTATAAGGAGACTGTGAAACAACATATTAAAACTGGGGGGTATACTACAAAGGCTAAATGGTTTATGTAACCCAGAGGTGGTATCAAGCCTGGCAGATGAGAAACCTCTTGGCATTTATAACGAAAACGAAGCCCTGGGCTCTTTTACGATCAGATTAATGACCACCTTTGGGTTAACTAGACCAGGTTTATCACTTAACCACCTTTGCAGTATACCCCCTGTTTCACATATAACAGTACTGGGCACAGCACACTGGCAAGTGCCTGAATCAAAATGTACTCAGATGCCAATGTAAGGTGTCTTAAAAGTCGGGCCATTAACAAAATCTCATGGGTGTCAGTGGAGGCCAACAGGAAGGCATTCAGTTCCACATTTCCGCCCTGCGTGGGGAAATGGGCTACTGTGTAAGTACACTAGCGGTGGCCAATATTGCTCCATGATGAATCTCCCACATCCTACTGTACCTGGCAGAGCAGAGCAGAGCAAGGGTCCAGAGCTCCAACACCGGCAGCTCATTGAAACAAAAGGGGAAGACCTTACAGAGAGTCGGCATTGTTAGATGGCTGTTGTTTCCTTACATGACTGGTAAAGTGGGAGCTGTTTGTTTGGGGTATGTGTGTGTGTGTGTGTGTGTGTGTGTGTGTGTGTGTGTGTGTGTGTGTGTGTGTGTGTGTGTGTGTGTGTGTGTGTGTGTTTGTGCATGTGTGTGTATTTGTGTCTGTTTGGTGGGGTGGTTGTATCATAGTGTTTAGTGGTAGTGGTGGTCCTTACATGACTGTTAAAGTGGGAGCTGTTTGTTTGGGGTGCGTGTGTGTTTGTTTGTGTGTGTGTGTGTGTGTGTGTGTGTGTGTGGTGGCACAGAGGGGTGGCTGTATCATAGTGCTTTGGTGGTAGTGGTGGTGGTGGAGTTGTCAGGGGATACTGGACCCTATCAATCAGGGGACGCACACAATGAAGGGTAGCCCCCCGCGCCTGTGGGAGTCTATCATGGAGACCGATCACAGCACAACAATGGACGAGCACCTGTTTCCTTGGCAGACCTGGGAAGCCCTCTTCCTGTTTGTGGCTGTTGGAAATGCGATCAAGCAACTAAAAAAGAAGAGGGAAAGACAAAGCTGTGAAGATTCTTATGAATAGACTGCAGACAGTGTACCCTCGAAGGGACTGGATCCTTTTCAGTCCAAGCCTGGCACTAGTTGGGTTTGAAAATGTGATCCCTGTCACCTTTGGCAAAGGCTAAAAATTAAGACTTTTCAGATCGAAAAGTGATAGAAAAAGTGTATCTGGCTAACATCCAGTATTTCCCATCCCCACTGAGTCTCTCAATTATTTTTATTTCAGCCAACAATTTATTTAATATTCCTCAGTTGACTTAACAGATCCTTAAAGGTGTTATAGAATGGTTGAATAGGGCTTTGATCCTTGTTCTGTGATGTGACATGTACACAATAACATTTTGGTTGGATCTGTCATGTCTTGCATCTCATGCATTTCTTTCATTGGGGAAATAATGAAAAGTCTGCATACTGCTTGCATAGCCTGGAAGAGCACACCTAGGAACGCGACTTGTCATTTTGCCTTGAACTTAGGGGTGGGAGCATGGGTATATATATTTTGAAGGGGAGGGAATAAAATAAGGGTGGGTGTCGGGGGGGGGGGGGGTTAGTGAGATACATTTTACATCACATGTAGCCATTGTTCAGATTGGCACATTTTCTGGTGGACATTTCTAAAAGAAGAATTTGTATGAAACAGGTGTTCAGAATGTCTAGCACTTTTTGTATGTTCTTGATTGCAGGTACACTACTCTTCTTTAACAAAGGCAAGTTAAAAATGTTTTTTTGATTCTCTGTCACCTGTTATGACAGTAGCAAGATTAGGACTGAGTAGGTATCAACTTAATTTAATACACATGCTGGATAGACATGCGTTTTCAGAAATGTTTGGAGAAAGATATTTAAAAACCATTACTGAAGGGTGCCCAGAGTTTTCTTAATGTGCATACTTTTTTAACAAATAGGTATAAACAAACAAACTGCTGCGCATAAAATAGAGAGCTGCATCAGGTGCCTTGTTTTCTTCCTTCTTTCGGCAACATCTCAAAATGTGGAAGTGACCTTGTTGACACTCAAAAGGACATGCTCACATCCTCTTATGAAAGAATATGACTTCATTTGTGCAATTCATGGCTCAAACAGAATGCAAAGTCGCCAAGGACGGGTGAATAAAGCCTGATCTGACTTTAATCAGCTTTGAGTTGATGACCATCTTCTTCAGGAGAGAGAAAAACTACCCATTCATTTTAAAGTTATTTCACAGCCGTCATAGTAGCTGTGAATGGATTCCTACCCTGCCATAGCACAGTTATCTGGCAACGTTTCAGCTCTCTTCCCCCTGGTCATTAAAGGCAAGATTAATAAAGGTCACCTCCCACACGCCTATTGTGGGGCTCGTCCGTGAGAGCTGTGGATACCCTCATTCACAGAGAGAGAGAGAGAGAGAGAGAGAGGTGACGGGATGTATATGAGGTTTTTGTTGTTTGTTCTAAACAGTGGCTTGTGGGATGGTTTCGCTTCTCTGCCATCTGCACGGCACCCTGGCTTGCCTGGGTTACATTTGCTTCCTCTCTGGTTTTCCAGGCCTTGCTCTAAATGGGGTGGCCCCGGCCACAGCAAGACCGGCCGACTGCCCCCAACCACTAGTCTACCCCAGATTTCCCCACACTCCGCTAAGCTGATGTGCAACCTATCGTCCCCTCTCAGCTGCACACAGTGACAGCTTCCTGTCCTATTGTACGGAATGACCAAAAGCCACATTTTGGCTAAAAATAGGTAGCTTGGCTTTAGTCATATATGTGGTTTACAGCTCAGTTAATTGCCTTCCATAGATGAAATTCATATAGGCAGCAAGAATGATGAGGTCATTGGGTTCTTCAGGTAGTAAGCTTTGTGGATACATGTCACAGCAGCCAACTTTCCAGGAAGTACCAAGGCAAGCACAGGTGTTAATAATGACATCAATGAAGATTCTGGCTCTGACTGGCTAACTGTACAGAGGCTTATTTCATATAACACCTGTGCTTGTTTTTCTATTTCCTGTTTTTCGACTGCTCCATATAGCCTACCTGACTTAACTTAACTAACAATATCAAAAGTGGGAGAAGACTACAAAAAAGCAGTGCATTAGCTGTGGAGAAAATGTTGCAGCAACAGGGCTTCCACCACTTAAAAGAGATACTGCCAAGATACTGTTTTGTCTGTCTGGTTCCACCCTAAAAGTAAACAATGTTGGTATGTTTTCAATATGTTGGTATTATCGGAAGCATCATTTGCTATAAAGATAATTGTGGCCATAGTTTATGTCATGCTAAACTTGGGGGCAGATCAATAATGTTGTGCTGTAGTTGCACCCTCACTACTGCATACTGTTTATGCTGACACATGCTGTACAGTATAGGGATGGCCCCAACGTCTGCATTCACCTTGGGCCCCAAATAGCCAAGTCTGCCCCTGGCTAGAGGAGTGAGCAGGACAGCAGGGACTACAGCACCGCACTGAGGTGCCAACGCCAGTCCGTGCCAATGACGCAGGCAGATTTCTAGTAATATTACCTAAATAAGGTATTGACTACAGCAATGTCTTAAGTTAACAGTTGTTAGACAGTGGCTTTACATACTAAGAACTGCACAGTCTAACCAAAACATTTTGGGCGGTGGGGACAGCATTAGGAATCTTCTTAATCCGTGAATATAAACAAAGACTACAGCTGAAGACACAAATGTGTGTAATTCGTTCGAGTGAAATCAAAATATTACCAACATATCACGCCGACAATAGGAAAACATGACTAAAGATCTTATAACCTGACCCAGCTCTGCTCCATATTTGCTACTTTCCAGCCCAACAACACAGAATTCGGAAGTGCTGCACCGTGGGATTCCTAAAGGTAGCGTGACACATTGAGCTCGAAAACTGTGGAGAAGGTCGCGAGCAAGGGCACATTTAACGCTTTTGATGAGACAAATACATAGGCTAACATGTGTCTCTCATTGCTGGGTTCGGTGAATTGAACTAGCTATAGGTCGCCTGTCGCCATGCTCTTGGTGATGTGAACAAGCTAGGCTCATTGGTAGGGCATTGGTAGACGATCATTGCTAACCTGCGCTTCAAATCTAGGAAGACCTCACATAAATAGTTTAGGCCACAGTCAATATCTTAGACTGGATTGGCCCAAGTGAATGGCCGTAGATCAAAAATAGATAAATGGGCTTGATAGCCAAAACAGCTAACGATTTACTTAGTAGGCTCTTTACTGTGGAATAGTTATGAGAATGCAGCTTTGGCGTGAAAATGTGGCCTTTTTAACTTTTGTGTAGCTTAAAGAGTTAAAATACCTGATCAACCAAAGACACCCCCCAAAGCCACATATAAACGTGGTTATATTGTTATGCACCAGGGAACTCGGCTGATTTTATAATGGCCTTTGGTAAATGTTTACATCCATTGCACAAGGACCTCAACCTCAACACTTCCTTAACACTGAACCTGTTATAACCCTTGGAAAAGAAGCCCACTATGTGTCAGTGGTTGACAAGGGTAGATTGCAATTGGTTGGTTGCCTTATATCAAGATATGATGGATGAGTGTTGGAGGGGATTTTTTTGAGTTTCTCAAAGGGGATTTTTGTGGTTAGTTCACTTGTCCTAATATGTCAGTGGTGCTTATTCTAAAAGTGTCGCATTTAGACACTTGGGAATTTTTAAGCTATTATTATATTTCTAATAAAATCTTTAACAATTTGGCAAGACGTTTGAAGTCATGCTGCTATTTTGTAAAGTCAATATTTGTCAGTAACTTGGAATCAGCCAAATGAAAAGTAACATTATTATTATTATTATTATTATTATTATTATTATTATTGCACATGTGTAATGAACACTAAAGCCAAATAGTCATTTGACAGCAGTACAAATAAACTGTGAAAATTGCTTATGAGATTAGAAAACAACCTGGAATACCAAGCCCACAAACATATTTTTTTTCTAGGGAACTCACATGATTTGTTTAGACATAGATATATCATTGTTGCAATTTACATGTGAGATGGCTGAGGAGAGTCCCTGTGTGAACATAAGTTGATAAATGACAGGACATACAGGTGCCAGTGGTGTGTGTATGTGTGTGTGTGTGTGTGTGTGTGTGTGTGTGTGTGTGTGTGTGTGTGTGTGTGTGTGTATGTGTGTGTGTTAGGCTGTTATATGTGTGTAGCCGTAAGAAAATAAACAAGGTTTTTATATGTGTTTGAGTTCACCAGAAATTCACAGTATCTGGTGGTGTTCTTAGAAACAAACAAGACCATTTTCCTACCTGGTGCATATTATCTGCCACATTACCAGGATGCAAATGTTGTCAGCTGTGTTCCTTGTTGGACAGCTGGCATTAGTCAGTGTACTAGACTGTGTGTGTGTGTGCATCTATGTGAGTTCTCGTTTCCATACTTAAACTCAAAATATTGATCTGACCCAACTGCTCCTATTATATACTATATTACACTAATATGGCAGCACAGTACAAGCTAGCCGCCATTATTGCACACTGACATTTGCGAAATGCAGTTTAAGTTTAAGTTTTAGTTTTTACATCAATCTTTCTTCCTGGTGGTGCTTTAGGCTGTGACTGAAGATGCAGAACACCACGTGCACCGAGGACCGCATCCAGCATGCTGTGGAGAGATGCCTGGACCGGCTCGGCCACAGCGGAGGGTTGCCGCAACCCTGGAACGGTGAGCTGTGTTTTTGTTGTGTCTGTGCGCTCTGTGTGTGTGTGTGTGTTTTTGTCTCCACTGTTTTCGCTTTCAGTTTGTATGTACAGTAACACCAATTATTCCTGGCGAAACGTTGTCTTGTCTCACTATGTACTATGTTGAAACGACAATAAAACATACTTCACCTCGGTGTAAATCTGCACAACACTGGTTGGGGTTCAATACCATCTTGCCCAACACTGAATATGCAGCCTTATTGTCCTCTAGGTTTACACAGGCCACAGTGCAGAGTTTGTTTATCTAATGCATAGGGAGTGTTTTGTTTTAGGTCTGATTTTTAACTTAGGGTCTCACTGCTGAAGTCTTAACATACAGCCTCCAGAAACTATCACTAACATTGCCCAAGGCCTTATTTACACAGACAAAAGAAACCTGGGGTTCATGTTGCTCTTATTTGCAACACTAACAGGCGGTTTTTATGTTCCTCCAGTTATTTCAAATCAGACAAAATGGCAAGCATGAAAGTTTTCACATGCATTTTTTTTTTCACATCTCACAGTTACACAGTGTTTTGCTTGTTTATTTGCAAGCTGTGGCATCAAAGTAAGAGTGCAGCAGACTGTGATGAAGGAAGTCTAAGTGTTTTTTTTTGCGAGCGTATGAGAGGAGGAAACTGAGGCCCAGACCACACCGACATGCCTCTATCTCTCTCTCTCTCTCTCTCTCTCTCGATGAGGCACAGGACCAAGCACGCAGCAGGCAGCGTGGCACCTCCCACACAGTGAGCTCCCATATCAGATATGCCACACTTACTCCCGCTCCTCGCCTGCCACAGAGAGAGAGAGAGAGAGAGAGAGAGAGAGAAAGAGCGTGCGTTTAGGACATGTAGTAGTGAGCGAGGCGTTATCTACCACATAGGCTGAAAAACTTACAACGTAGCTCGAGCCCCAAAGCTTGTTGCGTAACATGTTTTTTTTGCCGTTGCTTGTGATGTAACCATAACTGTAGGCTTGTTTGTGTTTATTTAAGCTGTGCTTGATTTGCATCAGGGCGGAGATATCGGTCAGTTACTGTGAAATGGAAGTTGTTTTGAAGATCAGCCCTGTCTAGGAAATAGAGCTTCGTTCTACAGATAATAAAAAGAGCAGAACCTCTCATTAAATAGTTTAGCTCAAAACTGGTATTTTTTCAGTGAAAACAGAAAACTAGTGTCTAGTGATCTTTATAATTATTCCTATTTATTATCCCTTTTCAATTAACATGGTATATCATTGTAGGTTCTGTGCGTAACCATTTACAGACCATTTAAAGACTCTAAGAATAAAAAATCTGATGAGATTTTACCATACCTGATTGGAATGATGAAGTGTTTACACACCCCAGATGTTTCTGAAATAGTGATTTAAGTTAGACAAGCGCACGGTTCCTACAATTGGATGTGCCTTTCATATCCTGTGTGCATTTTGCAGCAGTGCAATGTGAGTTGGGTTTTTTTTTTTGCAACTGGTGGGTTTTCTGTTTTTTAATTACTAGAGGAAGCTCTATGCGCACATTCTCTTTGTCCTAGTTTCAAACTTGTTTTTTTTTAACTCACATGTGTGCATGTGCACGTGTGCGTGTGTGGGTGTGTTCATGTGCATGTAATTGTCACTGTGTGTGTAAATAATGTGTGTGTGTGTGTGTGTGTGTGTGTGTGTGTGTGTGTGTGTGTGTGTGTGCGCGCATGTGCATGTGTTGGTGTGTGGGTATGTGTGTGTTCATGTGCATGTAATTGTCGCTGTGTGTGTAAATAATGTGTGTGTGTGTGTGTGTGCGTGCGTGTGTGTGTGCACCTGTTTCTGTGTCCAGTTGGCTGGTGTATGAACCGATGGAGTTTGGAAGAGCTGGTGAAGAGGGACCCAGAGAACTTCCTGATCCTCCTGCAGCAGATCGTGAGGAAGGCCAAAGAGGTAAGTGGAACAGCATGGCCATGACACCCACTCTGCTGCAGAGAGCTTCATATGCGCATGAGATTCACTACTTCACTCAGCACATCATTGTCCCATGAGCGATTTATATGACTGTGTATGTAATATAATTCCTTAACAGACAAAAGTCTGAATGGTCAGAAGGAAATGAATGTCTATGTACAAACTCCCTTGTTGTGTCTTTGTTGGAAAAGGCAAGATTCCTATCTGGACATCACTCATTGTACATGCCTAAAAATGTGTGCATGCATATGTCTGTGTGAGTCTATGTCCATGTCTATGTTTGTGTGTGTGTGTGTGTGTGTGTGTGTGTGTGTGTGTGTGTGTGTACAGGTGTATTCCCGTACACTAATGCCATTTGTATCTGCAGGTCCAGGAGCACTGTCAGTATCAGCTTGTGGCACCACTTGCTCTCATGTTCACCTCCACTCTCCAACAGGTGTGTGTGTGTGTGTGTGTGTGTGTGTGTGTGTGTGTGTGTGTGTGTGTGTGTGTGTGTGTGTGAGAGAGAGAGAGAGAGAGAGAGAAAGAGAGAGAAAGAGAGAGAGTGTGTATGTGTATGTATTATAAGACCTTGGGTTTCCTCTATGCAAATTATGCACATGTGTGCATATGAAATGTTGCAGTCTTCCTTTTAGTAAATTGACTGTATATATATTGGAGGTATTATCTGCCAAAAATAAATAAAAAATACTGAGATTATAATGTATATAATGCATCCACAAGTTGCAAAGTCAAAATAATTTATTATCAACATGGGGGCAGTGTGTGAATGAGAAGATGTGTCAATTGACAACAGTCATTGCCACAAGGAACAACCCAGAACATTTCAACAAGCCCGTTCTAGCCAAGGTTTAGGAAACACTTGACGACAACATGTTTAATATTCCAACATGATGTCAATTCCAAGTATTCAAATTGGCAGAACATAACAGCAACAATTGCAGTGCAAAAATAGCATTAGTGGAACGAATGAAATTTAATTAGATGCATTTTGGTCTAGCTGCTTCGAAATATGCCTGTTTAAAAATGTACTTGTTCACCATGTACCCTACGTGTGCCAAGCCTATTTTATGTCATCCATAAATGTTCTGTGAAGAAACAACATATATGATTGTTAAGTAAACCGTAGTGTTATGCTTGTGTTTCTGCTGGGGCTTGTGTGGCGTGGGCTTGTTCTGTGCTGTGCCCAGACGCCCTTCTGCCCCCTGGATGGGCAGCTGCTGCTGGAGGCCTACGAGGTGTTCTACAGCTTCCTGACCTGGCCGGAGCCCTACTGTGGAGTCTGCTCCAGCCTGCTGTCTGTACTGCAGCAGGAACTCAGAGCCCCAGGTAGCACACACACACACATGCATATACACACACACACACACACAGATATATATATACACACACAAACATAGACACACACACACACACACACACACACACACACACACACACACACAGATATATATATACACACACAAACATAGACACACACACACACACACACACACACACACACAGATATATATATACACACACAAACATAGACACACACACAGACCCGCCCACACACACACACACACACACACACCAGGTATGACGACAGCCACACACAATCATGCTGTGTATCCTACGCATTTTTCCTCCGCCTACCAAGGTCAAGAGTTGCACAGGATGTACACACCTGCTCACACACAGTGTTTGCTCAATAAGTCTTACGCTTAGCCACACACAAACAGGCGCACACAAATAGGCGCATTTGCCTGTTTTGTTACACATGAAGAAGATCTGTTGACTTGATGGACTTTGAGGTGTTGGTTAAACACGTGCTGCCACCTTCTGGCTTCTCAGCGTGACGTAGCTGTGGTCAACCTCAGGAAGCAGGAATGTCTTGTTACATAGCTTCAATTTACTCTTACTTTGTTCTTGGTTTGTTTGTCTGTTTTGACAAATGATGCACATGCTCACCATCAGATAACAGAAGTGATACTGTGAGATGCGTCATTTTTTTTTCATATAAGTCTCAAATGTGACGAGAAAATGGGGAACAAGTCCCTGTCTTTTTTGGTATTTCACTTTTTAACCATTCCCCTTATTTCTCTGTACCATTTTGTGTGGCAGGCTTATTTTGGATCTTTTAGATTATGAATACACATAACCTCACCCCAGCAAGCCTCTCTCTTTACTTTTCTCTCAATTTTTTTTCTCTATTTCTCTCTTACGTATCTTTACGTCTTTCATATTTCAGGGATTTCATACCATCGGCTGGTGAGAGAGGAACAAGGCCTTACGACCTCCAAGCATTACGCAAAGACCATGTAAGTCAGGTCCATGTGATTTCCCCAGAATGGCAAGGATGTCCTGTTGTGTCACACTCACATTACTCATGCTGTCTCTCTTCAGAGTCACAGAGTGGCTCACATCCTTCCTGAATCGCTTCTTAAGACTGCCTTCCTCTATCTTCTCTCTTTCTTTAGTCTTTAAGCCTGTTTTTTGCTATGGAATAAGCAGTACTTCGAAGTACACACCTTTTTTCCACCCTTGTCCACTTTGTTTGAAAAAAAAGTCTTATAAACAAGGAACCACCCTAGAAGGCATTTCCAGTCCATTTGGAAGCCCGAATGGTAAAATCCGTATTGCAGACTAATTTACAAAACAGTTAAACGTTAGTCTAGCTTTAGGTCCTGTACTAAATATTTGTACAGGAACAATTTATCTTTAGTCTCCTTTGAGCAAAGCCTCCTCTCCTTCGCTCTTCCTCCATCTCTTTCATCACTCTTTCTGATAAAGGGTGTTAGCTAAAAAGTGTCGCACTCAGAATTGGTTGTTCTCTGCCCAACCCACCTTACCTGAAAATTTAAATGAGAATAGAAACATTTGAAAAACATTGTCTTGCCTTTTTTTGTCACAAGTGTATACGTCACAGTGTATTGTTCCATGCTATGACATGCAATTGCTGTACCTCACTTAAGTCTGTATTCAGGAAAAAAACATCTTTTAAAGCACCAACATGGTATATTATTCCTCATACCTTCTTCTTTCATCTCCACTACAGCACGGTGCTGTTGATGAACCCCTCTGAGGTTCCTGTGGAGTTCCTGTCGGTGGCCGAGCAGCTAAGCAACATTCGAGTCTCCCGCAAGGATGTGTACATCTCCCTCATCAAGCACGCCTTCCAGTCCAGCCTGGGCACCAAGTATCCCCTGCCTGAGATCCATAAGAGGCTGCAGGTAGTCTGCCTGACTGATTCAACCAGGAACCTGTTTGTTTGTCAGTGCCCAAACAGAGGACTTACTCTAATGACATTCTTACAGCTGCTATGAGCTGTGTTTGTGTGTTGTGAGTAACTGGTCTGCTTCATTCTTGTAGCTGTAAGGATGACGTAGGCTGGCTGATACAATTCTATCAGTCTATCATACAGTAGATGACCTAGCTAAGCCAAGCCAAGTTGTTGAAAACTAACAGTAGGGTTAGTGTGTGACTGTGAATTGTGAATTGTGACCTAAACAAGCAGCAGGCACAGAGATTTTGGGACTTTTGAAGAATTTTGAAAACTTTTGAGACTTTTTACCGGCTGCACTGCTAAATGTTTATCTCTGTTTCCCCCAGTCGGTTAGCATGGAGGACCTGGAGAGAGCTTTTTCCATGGTGACAAAGCTTTTAGAGTCGGCCGTGTGCATGACGGACCCTCATAAGGCCCGGGCGTGTTTGGTTCAGGGCCTGGAGGAACTGAGGGAGAAACTAGAAGTCCCAGCCTCCAACGGCAGGAAGTCAGATGGTAGGTAGTTAACGCTGTAGAAACAGAAAAGTACCGCACACCAAAGTTGTTGGTAAAGGTGCTGGCTACTGAATAAAAAAACTGAGATGCCTAACCTCAGGCAACCTGAGACATTTAACCTCACATTGCTCTAGGGGACTGTCCCTTTGCCTAATTCACTGCAAGTAGTTCTGGAAAAGTGCATCAGCTCAATGTAATGTAAAATTCTTATATAAAGCCACAGTGTGTAGCACTCATGTTGTTTTAAAGGTAGCTAATGCTAGCCTGAAAAGTGATTAGATTTGAGAGATGGTAATTTTAATGGAATTTTAGGTCTTGTTGCTTGTGGTATTATAATCATACTATTGTTGTGCAAAGTAGATGTAACCCTGTTAACTTGGGTTGATGCTGGATTGTTGGTGCTTAATGTCAATGTATGTAATGACTTTTCCTTTTCCCTTAGGCATGTTGCAGACAATACCCATCCCCTCTGCCAAATGCTATATGTTCCACTGGGATAAGGACAACTTTGGTAAATGAAAACAATTGTTTTAAGAGACTATGGGGGAACACCATGAACAAGACTTAAAACATCCAACCTTTGAGAATATGCATTGTGTGTACAAAAAAGGGTTAAATCAGTAAGCCAAAAAACAAGTTTCATAATTAGGTTGTGACCTTTGTTTTTCACAAACATCTGCAAACGTTAACAGACTGCTCACGTACCCCTTACCGCATTACTCATCTTGAACCACTAACGTGTCAAAACCTCTCTTCCCCATCCCTTTCATTTTACTCTCTGTTTCTGTTTCTCTGAGTTATGGTTCTTCTCTCCCATGTAGCACCTGCTGTGTTCTGCCTGTGTTTGTGTGTGTTACTGAGGCAGTAAAATGCTGTTTGTTTTTCCTTCACTGTGTTCCCCTATACTGCAGATGTGCTGAACAACATTCCCGAGACGGAGTACGTGCTCTCTGCTCTTCGGTCTGCAACTAGGCGGAAAGAGGTCGAGGACGAGGATGAGGATGTAGAGGAGGAAGATGAGGAGGATGAGGAGATGGACGCCTTCATGGGTAACGGCCTCACGGTGGTGGACTACCGGGCCTCCACCATCTCCACCCTGTCCTCCCTCTCCACCGCCTCCAAGGACTCCATGTTCTCCACGCTGTCTGTGGCCTCGTCCGAGTGCTCGCCCTCCTCCCTGTATGTCAACCAGTCCACCACCGGCCTCTCAGCTTCGGGCACCGACAGCGACCTCGGCGAGGAGGTGGAGGAGGACAGCCCCACCGAGCGAAGCCCCGCCTCCACGCTGCCGTCCGGTTCCAGCCCCTGCGCCAAGGCCAGGGTCAAGGCCAAAGCCAAGCCGTCGGCCCGCCTGAGCCACCACTTCTCCAGCCTCTTCAAGTCGCGCAGCAGCAACTCGCTGATCCGCGCTAAGAGCCTGGGCAGCCCTGACGCGCGCGATATGGTGGCCAGCGTGCGCTCCAAGCGCTCCAACTCGCTTCCGCAGCAGGTGCAGCTGCGCGGGCCGGACTTGACGTCGCTGACGCTGCAGGACTCGGGCGAGGCGGTCACCCAACGCCTGCGCCATGTCTGCTTCCGCCGGAGGCCCATCCTCAGCAGCGACGAGGAGGAGGGCGACGGCGAGGCCACCCAGCTGCGGGTGGTGGTGTTCGGGGCGGACCACGTGGCGGGGCGGGTGGCGCGGGCCTACAGCAGCCTGCGGCGGAGGGAAAGCAGGTGCCCGCGGCTGTGCAGGTCCTACAAGATGCGCTTCTTCTTCGTGCCTGTCCGCAGGGACACGGGAGCAAGCACCGCATCCACGCCCAGCCCTGTGGGACAGCAACTCTCTGTCAGCCCAATGAAAGCAGCCATTTCCAATATGGTAGGAGGCAAAGCCACGGGCACAGAAACACTAAACACCTCTGTCACATTTACCATATTAAACAATGTGCTTTCTTTGTTGTTTTGATTGACTCTACAGTGTCTTTCAGTAACATGTAAAGTGCTTGAAATTTTATGTGTTATTATTATCACTTAATTTCAAGGGTAAAACAGGTGCAGAGAATGAGAAATAGAGTAAATTGTAAATTTCCAAGATCTGTATTACCCGCTGGCCACTAGAAATTATAGTTATAGTTTAGTTCAATAAACAATCCAAGACAAGCTGTTAAGGGACCTTAAGTGTGTGGTCCTTTTTTTCTTGTTTTGTTTTTTATATACCTTCGGTCTTTTGGTCCAGCACCTTATTAGGTTACGGATGTGTGCGTGGCGCCCTTGTTTCCTTGTTTTCATGTTTTAATGTGCCGTTCTGTCAGGACCTGAGTATGTCGTCTTCAGAGGACAGCACGAATGACATCGCTCAGCTCCTGGGGATGCTGGATCCCTGGTACGAACGCAACACCCTCAGCCTGCTGGACCTTCCTGCCAGTGTGGTGTGCCAGGTGAGAGTGCTCACAGACATGCATGCATGCATGCACACACACACACACACACACACACACACACACACACACACACACACACACACACACGGACACACACAAACTTTGTGTAACTAGCCAGGTACAGAATACCTCATTGAAAACTTGAACAGAACATACTAAGACAGAAATATGTGGGCACAAAATGCCCTCAGATCAGCTGACACTCGGACAAATATCAAATCCTCTTTCGTCAGAATATTCAGATGCCCATTCATATATTTCTAAGAACACGGAAGAGAAGTAAATGGGAGGAACTCAGACCTTTTGTTCACATTTGTGAGCAGCATGTTGCAGCTTTGTGGTAGCAACGCTTCCTGTTTGTTTTTCTCGTTTCAGGTCAGTGGTAACATTGGTAAACTTTCTCTCACCTTTGTTTTTTTGGCACGTATTTCTTTCACAGCAAACATCGAAGATCGACTCAGAGACTTACGATGACTCTATGGAGGAGCGCTTGCCTATCCTGGCAGACCTAGTGCTCTACTACTGCAGACAGGCAGCTCGGCCCACACTCATCCAGCTCTACCAGGCAGAGGTAACACCAGACGCTTTAGATTCTCTAGACAACGATGTGAAAGGTGTGAACCTCAGTTGTCGGACTTTACCGCTTAAAAAGTAGTTGTAAACATTCAGACGACAGTACGCCTGTATGCCATCCCTTTATGTCATCCCTCCACATTTTATATTATCCTCAAGTCACAAAATCTGACTTTTTTGTCAACATATACTGTATGTACACTCTGTTATTAGAATTCCATTGTTAACATATGTGTGTACATACATTATGTCTACATATGTGTCTACATTAAATTATGCATAGTGTAATAGCTTTTTTTTTAAAAACATTTCCCTCTACGTTTAGAATTGGTCAGGTACAGTAAATTTGATCAGGAGGAATATTCGGAATAATATCAAAATATTCGGCTAAAAGGAAAATCCTAGCGTTCGTTTTTCCAAATATTTGATAATGTTTCCAGTAGTTAATCAACTCATTTCAGTGGTTCATCAACTTGTAACAAGATGAAAGGCACTTTTGAATTCACTTTGCCGCCCTTCATGGTTTATAACCGCACTAAGTTAGTTTGGAGGACCGCGCCATGTCTCTGTTGTTTTCTATTAGAGACAATTCCGCTTCCAACCTGTAGGATGAGATGAAAGATGAAAACTACTTAGTGTTGCTTTAAGTGACAATCAGGAAGTGTAGTACTGCACACTGATGCCCTCTAGAGGCCATTCTAGGATCTTTTCCTCAGTGGAAAAAGAAGTGCATGAACTTCACTGGCATGATGAAGACGTTCCAGAATTAATTCTTTAAACAGATGCTGTGAGTAATGGACATAAAAATTATGTGTTAAATTATATGTTATGTTTTATAATGTATTTATAATGTGTATGTTTCTTTATTCTGTGATTTTAGCTGACATTAGCTGGTGGGGAGAAGAGGAATGAGGTTTTCATCCACTCTCTGGAACTGGGCCACACAGCTGGAACACGTGCCATTAAGGCCATGGGTGAGTTTGGCAAGCATCCAACCGCTCGTACTGACCAGCAAAAAACTCCATCCAGAACATCTCTACATACTCATTTGTCAGCATATGTATGCTTTGCCATGACAAGTTTTAGCTCTGGTCATTCTCAACCTGCATTTCCCCCGATGCTGGTCAGCCTACTCTGCATGTAATTTCTCAGTGCCTAGTGGCTTTGCATATCTTTGGTGTCATGTACATACATTTTCATATCTGGAACCGCTTGTGCTTGCTTTCCTAAAAATAAACAGTGTGCACAGTACACATACCTTTAAAAGGGCCTTGTAGCCTTATTATTACTGTTAAACTTCATTACATTACACTAATATAGATCCCACTGATGCAGTCATGTTGTGTGAGAGGGGGAGTGGCCACGTTGTCCAGTGACACAGCAAAAAGGCAAGCTTGAAGCTTGTTTTACCGATATATTTATCATTTTTTGGTCCTAACCTCATGAAACTTGGCGCTGCACTTACCTGTGGCATTAGCAACACACCTACCAAATTTGAACTCAGTGGGACCAATGGTTCGAAAGCTGTGCGTGGAACAGGCAGACACAAAGTGATACACAGAGAGACGTTCTTTGCATTTATAGATAGATTACAAAAGACAGACATTACAAAAAGTGTTGCTAAGTGATATTATAAAGTAACAGCAAACAGGGTACAGGAGAGTGTTGGTAAGTGGGGGTTAGCTTTATTAGGAAGGAAAATACTACCGGAAAAGAAGGGTCTTCATGAGCTTTTTGAAGGTAGAGTGAGATGACCCTTCTCTCATAGCAACTGGTAGCTTGTTCCACCACTGTGGGACAATAACAGAGAAAGTTTTTTTTATTCATTTTTGTACTTAAAACAGAATAACATGCTTAGATGATCCACAACATATAGTCTTTCTCATGTTATGTGGCTGTATTCAACTTCACTGGTCAAATCACCCATTCTGTTTTGATTAGTCATGAAAGGCTAGTGTTCTCATCCTACAGGGTAACAATTGTGTTTCTGGCTAATTTGTTGAAACATTTTTGGTATCGTGTTCTGTGTAGGTGCTGCAAGCAAGAGGTTTGGTATTGATGGGGACCGTGAAGCCGTGCCTTTAAATCTGGATGTTGCATATAACCGGGTAAGAAATGATTATGGTAACAGTCTTACAGTGTAACATGTACTTACACTGTACATACCTCACACAAACCCTAATCACAACCCTTTACTAACCCTATAGTACAGTAAGTGTAAGTACATCATGTTACATACCGTTACAAACTAAAGTACATAATGTGTAAAAGAAAGTGTAACCAAAATGATTATGATATTATGTTATAAAAATTGGCATCCCAGTGCATGATTATGGAAATAATGCAACCATCGATCAGCTGTTTTAAAACATAACACGGGCTGTTTGTCCACTCTGTTTCTATTCATTAACTTTTTTTCTCTCTCTCCACAGGTTTTCATTAGTGGCAGAAGTCATTCGACCAAGGCAGAGAAAGTTTGCACGTCTATAAACCTGACAAAAGCTTGCAAGAATGTGGAGGAACTTGGTATGTTAGTCTCATTTGTATTTACAGCAGTTAGACTGAGTATCTATAAGTAGACTCTGTCGTTTGGGTGGATGTAAATGTGTCAAGTGGGTAACATCAACGACAGCTCAGCTCAGTTTTTGCAGTTTTGCTAGTTCACAGCCAGGCTGAGATGCATCAGGCAATCACACACACTGAGCTGAAGCTAAGAGCCTGTTTGTTTGTTTGTTTGTTTGTATGTGGTTTTCTTGCAGACTCCAAAATGGAGTGCCTGCAGCTGACTATGACAGAGGTGCTGAAGAGACAGAACTCCAAGTCGAAGAAGGGCTACAATCAGGTGAGCAGGAGACGTTCACACGGTTGAAGTGAAAGCGTGCGGTTTCATAGAGAGGCTTCTAGAACACCAAAAAAACACATGGCCTTTTTTTTTTCTTCATCAGCGGTCTAGTGTGGCCAACACTCGAGCTGAAAAAGGAAATCAGCAATGTAGATATACAGAGATACTCAACTCAACTCTTGCCACAGATCAGTCTGAGATGTTCTTAAGCTTGTGTCTTGGGTCTTTAAGACAGTGAGTAGTCTCTCTGTGAGGCCCCAGAGTCAGCAGCCTTTAAAATAAAAGTTGTTTAACATAAACATGGGCATGAAATATTAATCTATTGCAATCCATAAACCCATAAAAGTTAGTTTAGAACAATCTGAGTTTGTCACTTTTAGAAAACTGGCAAAATTAAAATGTAAACAATTTTTTTTTCATGGCTTAGTTCAAATGGTAGTATTGAACGTCCCCTTGCTTTCCATGATATCACTGGAAAGAGAACAGAATGAACTTTAATTTGCATGGACTTCAACTGTGGTAGCCTCAGTGATTGAGGAGATGTTGTTGAGTGCGTAAGTGTATGTGTGTAGGTGTGTATGTGTGAGGATGTGGTGCATGTGTGCATGTGTGTGTGTGTGTGTGTGTGTGTGTGTGCTCGGCGTGTGTGTGTAGGTGTGTATGCAGGTGTGCATGTGTGGGTGGGCGAAGAGAGAGAGAAAGAGAGAGAGGGAGAGAGAGACGGAGAGAGCGTGAGAAAATACTTGAGGTGCATACGGTAACCAAAGATATGTCAGTATACGTCAGTGTGATTATATTGTGTGCATGTATTTTATCGCACACAGCAACTCACTACTACTAAAGTGAAGGTGGACAAGGTGCAGGTCATCGGCACGGGCAGCACCACCTTCGCTGTGTGTCTGGACCAGGATGAGAAGAAGATCCTACAAAGTGTCACCAGGTAAAGGAGGCTGTGTTACACCAAAATAAGTCATTAGACAAGCAAGGCACACAAACAGTCAAGGAAAGTTTTGACTTTCTACATCCAACACTGCCACTGCAATTCCTCTGAGATGAAATGCTGACATTCACTCTTTGAGTAGTGTTGAGCCTACTTGCTACTCGCCTATGAAACCATGTAAAATAATCAGTCAATTTAGAAAATAAGTGGACAGATGTTAGAAACCAACATGCAGGTTGCATTTTAAAGAGGGGGATTGTGTAAATTTACAACAATTTACTTCTTCCTTTTTGACGTACGTATGCAAATGACGTGTCAGGTCTGCCTCAGACAGTCGTAGGTAGGTCTGTGTGCATTTTGTTCAATTCATGAATGTGCACCAGTAATCAAATGGTTTTATGCAATACACTCTTCAAGGAACATGCAGGACACATTTATTAAGTCATTACCTATAGTGTTAGGGGTTTTGTTTTACCACAAAAACAGTGTCTAACTTTTTAGACACAAGAAATGTAAAAACTCAGAATTAGTATCTGATATTTTGCCCCTTAAACATGTTTTGTCATACAATTTTATTTTATTAAATATTTCTTTTATTCTTTGTTTCCTATGTTATTTCCTAAACAGCAGTACTATTTTAGCGTTTTCCCTAAGCAGGTGTACTAAAAAGCGTCCAATCTCTCTGCAGGTGTGAAGTGTCCGTGTGCTACAAGCCGGACAGCTCGGCAGACTGGTCGCGGGGCCGCATGCTGTCCTCCCAGATCCAGCCCCTTCATCCTACCTTCTGCTCCCTGCTCTGCCTGCCCCTCTCCACCTTCAGTGGGCCACAGCCCTGACACCTCCCCCCTCCCCCTTTACACTGACATGCAAGGACCAGCTCCTGCCCCAGGCCTGGCTCTCAGGCAGCTCACAAGCAGAGCATGTGACTGTCCAAGACTGTCCAAGACCTGTGAGCAAAACTTTTCCTTTCTGTAAATACTTCAGGATGTAAATGTGTATAGTTTGTATGAATTATATATCTTTATTGTGTAAAACGGATTTTATATCGTGACAGCTGGAGCTTTTAAGACACTTTTAGATAAATGTGTGTATTTTAGAGCATATTTATTTGACTCAGGATTTTTAATGCCATTGGTCATTTTCATCAGTCCCTCAGCAGAGGGTGCTGTTTCCTTGCACTTCATCGTTACCAGTAACTCCTAATGCCTTTCACAAGTAAAATTAAGAAACAAAAACAACTGCTCACAGCATGAACAGATTGTAAGGTGCTGTCTTGTGATGTGCAGTGACTAAATATAATGACCTGGAACTACTAAATAGTTTGTCAGCACTTACAGAGTCAGCCCTATGAACTAGACACAGGGCATTTGGATGATTTACTGTTTTACTGAAACACTTAAACGGTTTATGGAGTGATCTGTAATGTCTCAGTATCAGTCCTGTTCTGTTGAAATTTTGAAGATGTTCAACATGAATGAACAACAGTGTAAATAGCATTTTAATAACCTTCTGAAATACTTTATGTTTTTAATTTCCGTTTAACACCTATTCTGTCTATAAAATGAAGTAAAGTTAGCAATCATGACCACAAATCATTGTGATTTGAATCACTGTGCATTTGCAATCTTTTTATTTGACCTTTTTGATTTGCAAATATGAGAATTAGCATAAAAATGCTCAGTAACTCATTAACTGATTCTTACTTCAGTAACATGGTACATTTTACTAAAGTTCTGTTCAAATCTGTCAATGTCACACAAAATGGTACATGGTTTACTGTAAAGACCTTTACTGTGCACTTATTTCTTGTATGTACACAAATTGTTTTTTGTGTTGTGAATTGTAATGTACATTGACTCAGGCCTAATTAAAACATTTATGAACCTTCCTTTATTCAGCTTTAAAATACAGGGGTTTTAAAGAATACTACTGTTTAATATAATAGTACTTCTTAAAAGAAGAGTAAATGACATTTGTTAAGATACAGGTCGAGGGTTAATATTCTCAAGACTACTTCTCTATTTACGTAACCTTTCAATGAATCAGTCAGAACTAATACAGGGCTTCAGCGCATCATAAAACATAATTTTTTTAGATGACAAATTTGGCAAAACTGCTGGTTTGGAGCCCCTGCTGTCTGTGTGCTTGGGCCAAACGCCATTAGGTGACCATTAGCACCTGCCTGGAAAGGGTATTGACAGAGTTGGAGTAGTAATTGTGACTAACCTGGCAGACATCTGCATCCGCTTACACTTAATGGAGCTCTCCGTCCTGCCAAAGGTGCTTATGATGAGAGCAGGATTATAGCCAGTGTTCCAGAGGGTTCAGCTTACACTAGATACTTGGACAATTTGTGATGGGCAATGCTCTGTATCATCGACAGGGGGCGCAGCCAGAAATGTTGGGCCCTGTTGTAGCATGCTTGCTAAACCTGGTAGAATACATCTTTCCATTAGGTTAATGTCCTATTGTACACTGTCCCTGTCAAAATAAACAAAACCAATCAATCGATTAATAGTGTCCGCAAAGGGCCCTCTGCCAATGTTGGGCCCTTGGGATCAACCTAATTAAATTAGATTAAAGATTATTGACATAGAATTATTTCTAAGGTCATCCAAGTGTAAAGCATACTCAGAGGGGTAAACATTTCTCTAAAGTATGATTGACTTTTTGTAAATACAGAGAATAAAAAACTACCTCTTAGTGTTTGTGCTAAACATTTCCCTCTACACTCAAAAAAATAAAGCTGCTTAATTGGTTCTTTAAATCTCTGGATGATTGCATGGGGAGTGAAAACTCTGTGTTGAGCCATTACATTATGTGAAAGGTTCTTTACATTAGAAATGGTTCTTCAGAGCCTTAGATCATAATGGGCTATGCTATGTCATATCAGCGTCAAATTGTTTTTTAAAGAACTGTTGCCTTGACAATTCCTTGAAGCACTAGAAAAAGGTTCTTCTATGGCATCGCAGTACAGACCTTATTATTTTTTAGAGTGTAGGTTGTTTTGCCAGAAGGCAGCAGTTGAATTTTCTTCTCTTGATAGCAATGTCCTTACTGTGACTCTAATCAATACCAAATGACACAGTGGACTAACATAATGCTAGTCTACCTAACTGGAAGTGCATGGCACATCATTCAATGTTATAGGCTTCATTTACTTTAACTGAAGTGTACAGGTTCACATGTCCATTTACAGTGATCCGCCACCAAAAACCCCCGTGATGTCACCACTTGCGCCTTGAGTGTTGATCAACACTTAGTTCCTCAACATTCACAATCTCTGTTGCAGTTTCTTCAGGGTTTTCTTTAAGCCCCATAGTTACAAGAAATGGCTAGTGTAGGGCTAGTGTAGTGCCCTGCAATGCAGGGGGTTTTTATCAGTCCTACACACTGCATTCCGACTATCAGTGTAGGACAGTGCATCACTGTAGAGAAAACATGTGTTGACCATCCATAAAATCACCACATACCACTACATACTAGAATAGAATAGAATGCCTTTTATTGCCACTATACACATGTACAATGTACACTATACACGTGCACAATGGCATTGAAAGGAACTCACTCTTCAGTGCAGACATGTCAATGAGATGAGGCTGCTGGAAACATAAAATGAGGCCATTCTGACATTCTTGAAGCACATGGTTCATCAGATGGCGCCGCTTTCGGTCATCTGACCATTTTGACCCTTGGGTCCTCACATCCGCAACAACCACAGTGGCTTTAGGCTAAGGGATATCTAAATGGAGGCCTCATAGCGCCACAGAACGTGACAGGACATTTGGAAGTCACAAGAGGAGCATGAGGCATGATGTCCTTCACCCTTCATGCCACCAAACAATGATAAAGGATAATTCCCACAGACAATGTACTTTTCCCATGCAGTGATGCCATAGCCTTAACTAATTGTGATGGTACATCAGAGTATTGGTTGGTTAGTCGTTTACTCTCACACCAGTGTTGAACTGACAGCCACAGAGTTGATTTTTACACTTTTGAGGGTTTATATAGCTCTACAGTCACCAGAGTTAAATTGACACTTTCAGAATGTGAATTGACCATAACTCTAGACACCATTTAAATCTGACAATGTTAAAAAATACACTTTGGGAGTTAAAATCCACACCCATATGTTTAACCCTGAAATTTTATCATTCCATTTTTGCTGTGCAGGTTTCAACATTATTAGACATTTTAATTATTTCAAAATGAATTGGTTATATGAATTGGCTCTTTACATGATAGTTTAAAATGTACTCAGTTGGTGCTTTTCAGTTGAACTGCATTCAATGTATTTCTTCTCCTTCTCTTCTTTTTCTTGTTCCTCTCTCTCTCTCTCTCTCTCTCTCTCTCTCTCTCTCTCTGTCTCTGTCTCTGTCTGTCTGTCTGGTAAGACATAGCACAAGCTATCTGTACACCTAGGCCTTTGCCTTTGTCAGTGTTAATGCGCATGAAGCCATGCTGCTAATGTCTGGGTAGTTGCATGCTGATTTATAGAGACCAAAGGTCAGAGAGCCTTTTTATCAATGCTACCATATTACTCTCCCTCTGATAAACTTATTAGCCTGTAGCCTATTTTCAAAGTGCCATAGCTAGCCAATTAAAGTTAATAGTCACTTTCTTTTCTCATTTTTGTCACACATAACGCTCATAAACATGAACAGTTGCATAGGGCCACATTTTAAACAACTTTCTGTTGTTGAACACCACCCCTTCAAAGCCTAGTGGTCGGATATTGCAACACACAGAGCAGCTTCTAGCATGGTCTATATGTAGGCGTTGCCAGTTAGCGGCGCAGGAGGCAACATCACAAGAGCTCACTTTGACAAGTAGGAACTGATGGACTACTGACCACGCTGAAGTCGATGGTGATTACCGACAGGTAAGAGTGAATTACTGTAACTTATGTATGCAAATTATCCTTTGCCCTAGACGTATGGAGTAAGTCAATTCTGCGTAATTATGAGAGAAACGGCTTTGACTATAATATTGTAGTAAAAGTCAGGCTACTTGTGTGTGTGCGTGCGCCACAGTTTTACTTTTAAAATGATCACATTAGGTCGAAGTAGAGCCGGTTAGTGGAACGGTTGTGTAGCCTATTGCAGACTACAGTGAAGAGAATACACTTGGACTTCAAGTGATCAAAGGTTATACGCATCTAATGTATTGTGATTGGTTTGTTTAGAATTTTTCATTCATTCAAAATAAATGCTTGGACCAAACGTTCATTGCCCCGTATTCTATCCTTTGATCGCACATTTTAGCTGGCTATGTCATAGATCATTGTAACGTATTGAAATAATAGTACGGTTGAAATTTGCATTAGTGTTTTATAAACAGCAACTGCAACAGAAACAGCGGCGTAATTAGAAGTGTATGACAGTACCGACTTTTCGACGGTACCATTATCTTTCCATGAAGTCTGAAAAATTGCAATAACTAAAACGGCATACCATTGGCCATCGTTGTCGTTGTCTCCATTCACATCCTGAAGCATGCATGACTGAGCGATTGAAGGCTCAGTCAAGGGCTTTGCGCTCAATGACAGTATGTAAATTTTTGGGATCAGTCATGCTGGTTAGGGCGATTTATCTTTTGCTCTCTCAGAAGTTTGACTGCATCTATGTTTTTTTTAGGCACTAAACTTTAGTCCACATCAAGTGCAAATTAGCAACCTTTCACCAACATGGCAGGGGCATTCCATGCCAGTGCAACCTATGTTAAGAGTTTGTGCACATTAAATTTAAGAGGCGGATGATAATTGAGCTTCCACTGCGCTTGAATCACTCATGGTTTGACAGGGACGAAAATAGCTCCGAACTAGAATTAGACCTAGGTGATTTTTACAAGACTTTGAAGAGATTTCTTTTCCAATACCACTGTACAGATTATTTGTTATTACATGCATGTGCATAATCCGTATTACAAAAATCAAGTGTACAGAAATTTCGAAACTCCGCAGACATAAGAAGATATATTTCTTACATCTCTAGCAATGCTTTCATGTCAAACTTGAAGGGAGTTCAAGAGAACAATCCTTCTATTTTTACTCCCGCTCACTGAAAACAGTCAATTTGTATAACGCCAGTTCAAACACAGACCCCGAGTGACAGGAACAAACACACCGTGGATACAACTTTTCCCGCTTAAACAAATAGTGCTAACAATGGTGGTGTAGGAATCCCCGTGCTTAGGATAATATTTATGTGAAGTTATGGGGTCAAGGCAACAGTAAGAGATCCTTTCGCATCGGATCTGTATTTGCCAGTGGCCACCTCTGAGTTTTGGCAGCCTCTAAGGAAGCTTTGTGTTGTAAAGGAATTTACCAGGCACTCGTTACAAGAGCAAGCCAGATGGACTGTCGCTGTGGCTGTTTCTTCAGTACGTTTCTGTCACTGCATCATCATAGCCGCAACAAAAATAGCACTGTTGGTTTTGTAGCGTGACCTAATTTAGTTGCTAAACGTGTGGAATGACCTGATGCAGTTGTCTACCATTACTTATTCTTTCCTGGATATCTGGTTGCCGTTAACACTGTTGTGTTATACTGTTATTTCCGTGCGTCAGTGTTTTGAGTTATGCCGCTTTTCAAGGAACAAAAAGAAGCGCACTACACGACATGTACACATTGTTGCAATTTGTCACGCTGGATTTAATCTGACTACTGAATCTAAATCGGAGTTCTTTTTCGTTTAAGCAGACATGCCAAGGAAAGGTTTGAAGACAGCCATTAGCTATGTCTTTTATGTCGTGACCTCAAGCTCAAGAAATAACTATGTTGTCACCATGCTGTGACCGCCAGGGTCTCAATAGCTCTCTTCCACTGAACCACCGGCTCCTTGCCTGCCAAGTCTCTGGAGTCGACGTCTTCCTTGACGCACAGGGTACGTCCTGTTCCGAGCAGAATTCACGACGTCTGCCGTTGACCCGTGCAGTTCCTTTGCAAAACACCAGCTTTGCCAGGACGGCCACCACAGAAATGAAATAGAGGAAGAGCTCACAGAGCGTCGAAGATAATGATACACTGGGTAACTTTTTGAGCAAAGTTTTTAACAGATGCTATTTGGCCACTTTATCAATCTTGTTAGGCAACACATATATTTATATCATATATACTACTCAGACTCAGCATATATTACCAATAGTACTCAGATTAGCAGCAGGCAACAACATTTTGTGATAATCCCGTCTGCAGACAACCATGTTGTCAAGTGTATCATCACTTTCAGAAAATTAGGACCTTGCTCTGCAAGGGGCCATTTAGAACATACATGACATAATTATTGCTGGGCGGCCAACAATACAGTATACTGCCATAGGGCTCAAAGTGTTAATCAGTGACCCTTGGCTTACAAATCAACACAATTAAGACCTTATAAATAAACAAACCTTAATATTTTTAAAACTAACCTGATACTTAAGGACACTTTAGATAATGTTGATTGTAGGTGTAACGTAAATGAAGCCATCATTTACTGCTGAGAATCCCAGCAGAAGGAGTGTTTGTCGAAAAAATGCTGACCTAGAAGTTGGAACAGATGAGGACATCTGCGTGCTATTCATTACTGGTTGGACTTCCACTTCCAGGAGAAACTCATGCCCATCCCGTTGAGTAAAGACATATGTATTGCAAGGCGATTGAGCACTTATTATGCACATTTTTGGCTGTCCCTAGTTTATTTGTAAAGCCCAAAAGTCTTCAACCAGTTCACTAGTTTGCATTTTGGCCCCTAATTGATAACTAGGGGACATTTCTGTTTCTGACTTGTGTCTTAAGTGTGCTATGGCCTTCACTTTGGCCCTTAAACGTTAATTAGTTTAGAAAACTACGGTTCATTAGTTAACTAGCTGACAGAAAAGGCTTACATGTAAAGGACACCCATGTCTGATATTAAGACATCAGAATAAATGCTCAGATGGCTTGCCATATACCATATGCTTACCAATACTAAGGGTGTGTTTGTTTCACTGTAACAGGCAGTGTGTTAGTCGAGCATTACACAAAATATCTGTTTTATTCATCAAAAACCTGTTGGCAAATATTGATATGTTGTAAACTTAAATCATCCACAGTTCAACATGGACCTTTTTAATTGTGGCTCATGCTTGTGTGTTGCTTTTACTGCAGCAGACATAAATTCCCACCCAGTCACTGTGCTGTATCAGCACTAGTGCTGTCCTTTTATTGGACACGTGGTCATCAAATGAGAACGTGGGCCTGCACGTCTGGGAACACATTTATGTATTGACAGGCCAATTGAGGAACTGCCCAAAACTTTACCGTAAAGAAGAAGTGCAATAAACGAATACGTAGTTTACTTGATAGCAAAGGCTCTCATCATTGTGTTCATTGCTGTCATGCCTTTTCTACAGTACTGCCCTCTGATACTTCCTCATGCTGACCCATGCAATATTACTGTCAGCTTCACAACAAACACACACACACACAGAGGGCGGACATACAGTAGTCTGCCTGTCTGTTGCTCTATGACCTGCCACAGCTTACCTTTTTTCACCATCTTTCACTTTTGAATCTAGTGGGTTTTATTGTTGTTCCAGAAATATACATAGTACATAGTGAGACGAAACAGTATTTCAATGGGAACATTTGGTGTTACACACAAACTGTTAAAAACAGTAGAGACAAGAGAGATACAGTACGGTGCGCACACACAAACACACACACACACACAAGAAATTAAGGAGATGAATACATGAAATGAGGCCGCTGAGGCCTTTGGTTCGCATGCAGATACACTAATTTCTGCAATCCTGTGCAGAGAAGCAGCAGTGGGCTTGGTCATCGATGTCATTGATACCATAATGTCAATTTTGTTAGTGCTAAATTACATCAACATGTGCACAGAGGAAAGGTGTGTTTCCCGCCTTATTCCAAGGTGTGAACACTGATAAGGTTTAACGTTGACCGTTGTGGTTATGTAGTATTTTTACAGATTAAAGGTTATTGAGAGGTGTTTGTTGTGCCCTGATGGCCTTGATTATTAGTCATTTAAAGGGATACGCCACCCCCAGGTGAAATTGAGTCTCTCCCCACAGTCCCTAGAGTTGGATAAGTGAGCAGCACATAGAAACCCTCATCCCCCGACTTCTGTCAACACACAGGCGTGGAGTTGTTACTGGTAGGCAGTGAAGTAGGCAGTGAGATTGTTAGTGCTTAGAAGTTGTGTTTTCTCATATACTGAGTAAAAATGGCGACGAATATTAAAGATTATATGACAGAGGAAGATGATGACTTCGATTACCAAGATCCAAGACCCTGGTGTCTTTGCGTGGGGTCTTGGCGCCTTTCAGCTGTGCTTTGCCTGTGCTTCACCTGTGCTTCTGCAATATAGTCCCCCATCTAAATTCAACGGTGCTTGTGCCTGTTGGAAGAGAAGGGAAGATTGATCTCAGTATACCCACCTCCATAGACTAGACCATAGCACTGCTGTTAATCATACAGATTGCAGAGGCGAAGAAGCGGGGACTGTCAGGCAACTTTTTATTTGCTTGAACATGCAATGAAATCCATAGCTACATAATAATATAAAGCGGAAGCTATGAATTAGGCACCTATACACTGAATCAAATTGTGAAAATGTGCAAAACATAAACAAACCTGTCAATCTTGCAGGGTGCAGGGTCGAGAGGCAGAGGAGGGGGGCGGCCGTGTTAGGTGACCCTTCCCCCGGGCCACTGACCCACATCACACCCCCACTGCCTGGCCCTCGCCCTCCGCTTCCCGCCCTGCCCTGATGGATCCGCCATATGCTGTGAGCCACTGGAGCAAAAACCTGCCGCCCACTCCACTGTGTGTCCGGTCAGGATAGCGAGATAGGCTCCTCCCTCCACCTCCCTCCAACTCCCTTCCCTGCTTAGTGCAAGCCTGCCGCCAGCTCCACTGTGTCTGGTCAAGATAGCAATAGGCCCACCCCCCTCCCTCCCTCTCTCTCCTCCATCCCCCTCCCCAGTTCGAAGCAGGTAGACTCCTGGAGCCCTGAGCTTATGCCGATCCAAAAAGAACTTCCTCACATTGTTCGGCTGTAAATACAGGAACTCTCATTGATTGATATTCACCCCATATTGACTGTGTTGAAAGGAGATCTGTGAATTTTGTGTACATTTTGGCATGCTGTAAGCAATGCGTACAATTACTGTGTGTGCATCTCTTAAACTATTATCAGTGACTTCAGTGCGGTAGTTTTGTGCATGTAGCAGACTGTTACAAAACCTGTTACAAAACGGTTTGTTTCTCTTTGTTCCTTTTGCAACACTGTATTTTTTTCTCTCCCCCTGAATTTCCCTGGTCTTCCCCCATATTGTGGTCCTCCTTGTCTTTTGAAATAGTACGTCATCTTTTTTACACTCACACACATGTGGTTTGTGGAGGTTCTTTCCCCCAGTTTTGGGACCTATGTGTTATAGCTCTGTTGAAGACAGGAGGTGTAGACGTTGTCCTAGGCAGAGCGGGGATTTCCACTACTCAAACCCTTCCCCAGTCTCTCTGAGATGCTGCCACCGAGTAGCTTCCTGTTTTGTTAAGGCATTTGTAGGTCTGAGAAGACAGACTATCCACACTGTATTTACCTCAATGCATCAACTAAGTGCACTTCACTTATGTTGTTTAAAGTGGAACTCAAAAATAACTTACTTATTGAAGTGTCTTTCACACATAGATGAATTCAACATAGCACCTTTTTACATTTGTTTATACAACCAAAGAGACCTGCAGCTACAAACAATAACATAAAATGAGACATTAAATTAAAAGACATTAAATTAAAATAACAATGGAGATGGGGAAATAAACTGTGGCCTTGTGTTAAATAGTTATAGTTATAGTTATAGTTATAGTATATTACTATACTATATAGTTATAGTAATAGTTATAGTGCACTTCACAGGGCGTGGGTTACAGTGTTTTGTTCCCTACATAGTGCACTGTATAGGGAAGGAGTGAACATTTTAGATTCAGGTCTGTGCCAGGGCCATGACAGTCACAGCTGGGTGCCCACAGATGGCACAGAGCCACCAACCCAGCATCACCTGCCTCAGAGATGCCAGTCAGGGCAAGTTGGTTGACATATAGCCACTGCCACCACTTGCCAATCTGCTCTGTCGTCTTTCTCACTAATTTTTTAACCTGCTTAGGTTCTTAGTAACATTGCTGCATTTCATAATTTGGTTAGATTAGACATACAGGGATTTGCTTAAACATCTAATGACATATAAAGCTACACAATAATTAGGGCTGGGTTTAAAAAAAAAATGATTTATCAATACATATCGATATGGATTCAAAAAATGAAATATCGATATTAACATTTGTGTATCGATACTTTAATAATGGGTCTCTTCCGGATATTGGCTGGTGTCATTATTTATACATATAAACATTGGCTAGCAGAGGGCTATTCTCCACTCAGTTATTTCATGAACTAAAGCTGGCATTGATAGCGATGCAAAGAAGAAATAAAAATTTAGATGAACTCCTTTTTTCCATTTGTTTGATCATGCAATAATGAAATCTATAGATTCATTAATATGAAATGAAAGTTATGAATCAGGCACCCAAACAATGAATTGAAATTAAGAATTAAAATTAAATATAGATGGGAAAGGAAACTGTGCCATTGCCATGAGAGTCACAGACAGAGTCCCACATGTCATTACTAGTTGTATACTGTATTGACTTTCCATGTGACAAACAGAAGAGTTTGAATTTAGGTCTTTGGTATTCAGTGGGCACCCAACAGCATCACTCTCCAAAGAGATGCCCGTCAGGGCAAAGTTGTTTACATAGCCATCACCACTACTTGGCACTGGACTCTGTCTCCTTCCTCACTAATTAAGACCTGCTTATTCCTTGCCACACCACATGTTTTGCTCAGCACTGCCATGGTCTGACATCCAAACAGGGCACGGATATGATTCAAGGCCCTCTGAACAATTATAGTTTAAGAGTAGTGTTTTTGTGGTGACCCTCATTCGAGGTCATGAGGAAGAAAGATGATAATTTTCTTAGAACCCTCAAACCTCTGACGTTCACACCTTTTATAGAACACTGTTGAAAGTGCTGCTTACAACCAACTTAAAACTGAAAACAATTTTTAGTGTTATTGGACAATAAAACACAAACATTTCATCATTCAGTTTGAATGCAACTGGCTAATGTGACAACGTGTGAGCCAGTGCAGGGGTGTTGTTGTGAATGAAGCACAGTGTGAACCAACAGTGAGTAGGCTGGTGTGCAGCTCTCGGAAACAATGTGGGCAGACAGTCGGTAAACACTCCAGGCTTAGATCATTCATGGTTCATTAACACTTAGTAACCTAAGAATTTACCCAATCTGATATGCCCAGTTATTCAGTTAGTTTTTTTTAAAACATTTTTTTAGATCATGGAAATACAGCAATATGGAAATTTAATTTCACAGTATGATGACTACTTGGGTCTGGATATTTAAATTATATTTTTCTTAAAAGTGAAATTCACCTTTTCAGAACTGAGGTGACTCATTCACAAAGCTATTCTACACACAATGATACTCAAACACATGCACGCAGATGTACGTTCATGCAAAGACACAGACACACACACACACAATCTCTGTCTCTTTCTCTCACACACACAAACACACACACACACACACACACACACACATTTTCCACCTAATGCATTTCTTACCTCCTCATATTTCTGTCCAACAAAGAAGAAGGTGTGTGTTTTTATTTAGAACTGCCGGGAAGGAACTGAATTTAATCAACAAAGCTGGCCAAGAAACACTCAGGGAATTGCTTTTCTGTTCAGGAATATCTGGTCAGGCAACTTTTATTACTGTAACTCTAAAGGACACAATAGCATGCAAAAATAGAAAACATTCAGACACATAACATGCTTTTGCCTCTTAATGTTTGCAAGGGACCTCTGACAAAAACCCAAACACACATTTCCAACAACACAGCACCCTGTAATGGGTGCAGCTGACTTCTTCTTGCAAGTAGCAGACACCACTTTGCAGAACTCTCAGATATTGTGGACGACCGGATTTTTTGACAACCCATCGAATGTGTGTGTGTGTGAGAGAGAGAGAGAGAGGTCTATTTTGGTTGGCGCAGCGGCACGTATTTTGGCTGCTGTCCTACCTTTTGGGGCCTGTGCTAAATATAATCTGCACACGCGTTGGGACGCCTACTCATTCAGGCGGGCAGGAAGTGTGTCAGGTCCTGTTGCTCGGCGGCGCAGGCTGATTGAGAGAGAGAGAACTCAGCAACAGGAAGCGGTGTGGTCTGGTCTGCTCTGCTCTCCTCAGCACGCCTTCTGTTCCGCTGCTGAAGCAGCAGCGCTGCTCTTCCGACTATGTGCTGTGTGTGTGGGAGCTGTTTTTGTTAGTTGTTTGTATCGCTGATGGCTGGAATTAGGGTTTGAAATCCACCCCTCACAAGCGCATGCACACACAAACACAGACACACACAATCTCTCTCTCTCTATCACACACACACATACACACACACACACATACACACACACACACAAACATTCACACACACATTGGTGCATGTGTCATAGCAGAGGTATCTAGAGATATAAGAGGGACAAACAGGGAGGAAGGTCTCATGATTATTATCAAAACACATATGCATAGTCTGAGTTTTTTAGGAGATGACAAATGAAAAAAAATGATGCTGAATACCTCATTTTTCCTAGGAGTATCTGTTGTCAACTCAAAACAATGTTGCATAATTTATTGTTAATAATCCAAGGTGAGAACAGAGAATGGTAACTCCTCCCACTTGAGCTGTCCTTCCCCATCTCTCGCTCTGTCTACCACAAACACACTCACTCTCACCTCCCTCTCGAGCTCGGCAGCAGTCTAGAGCTTGAGTTCTGACAGCATTGTTGGTCACAGCAGAGCACAGTAGAGGAAGTAGTGCTTCTCAAGCTCTTGTGTGACAGCTCTCTCTCTCACACAGTCCATCTGTGTTAGCTTGTGTGTGTGTGTGTTGGTCCACGTGTGCACACTTTAATGGCAGGCGCATTGAGGTGGAGGCGAGGATGATGCCTAAAGGTAAGACAGAACAGAAGGTCTACCGTTTTAACCATAGCCTCAGTGTGCCGTGTGGTTGCGCAGGTGCCTGAATGTGTCCATTCATAGTCTGAGTCAGGGAGAAACTGAGCCACTGGGAAACCTGCTTCGCTCAGCATGTTGACCATGACTCTATTCAGCATTGAACGCACATCCAGTTTCCGAGCTTTGCTGGGTGTGTGTTTTGCCATGTTCCTGTTATATGTCAGGCTCATTCTGATGACACTGTCTGTACTACTGGTGTTAATGTCAGACACAAGACTTTATCACTGTTGTTTATAGTAAACACAGTGCAAGTGGCTGGATTTAGAGGTTTTGTTGGAGACTTGGAGTTGGAGAAGTTGGAGGCCAGGCTGCCTCTGCAGATGTATTTGAAAAACAGGCCTTTTTTTACTTCAGTCAGTTCCCAAACAATCCCTACCAAGATTGTTTTACAGGGGAGGACTTTTGTGGTTGTGATTCATTTTGTTTTGTAGAGAGTTTCTTCTTTCAGAACATCTCTAAAAATAGGAGCCTCCTACAGATGGCTGACTTTGTTTTCAGTCTGATTTTCATGCTAGTCTTAATTCTTTGGGCTCCTCACAACCAACCGAAGCTGACAAAGTTTGGCTGTTATCTACAAACTGCGATAAGGAAAATATTGCCTGTATACAAAGTAGTTTCTGTTTAACCAAAGTTTAGACGATGGTCCTTTTTTTGGATTAGGAAATGTTTTTGTACCGTCAGTGTTATATTGATTTGTTCTACATTCCTGTTCCCTGCCACTAACTAATGGGTAAGAAATCAATGCAAACCATCATGTACTATTGCACTGTTCTTTTTAATATATACTAGAGGTGGGGCATGTAGTTACTCACTTGCTCCTAGTTGGGCGTGACTGACTCATGACTCAAAGACTGTTTGACTTGTGTGTGTTCTTATGTGTGTTTGTGGGTATATGGCATGTTTGCAAGTGCTGATAGAGTGTCATAGTAAGAGTTCTGTGAAAGCGTTTGTAAGTTCACTCTGAATCCTAGCAAGAAACCAAAAAGGGCATTAATGTAGATCCATCCAGTTCACCAGCTGAGGAACATGCTCCTCCTCTGGATCTGTGTGTTCACAGGACGTTTATGGACTGTAAATTAGAGTGATCATCCGCATTTCTGTTCCCTTCCTCTGCAGAGGCACACGTACCCATGAGAGCATCATGCAAATGACAGAGCACCGATAGCATGGCCTTTTGGGATGTTCCTACCAACCCGTGCACCATGGAGCCCACAGGTAATTACCCCCCAAGATCTGGAAATCGTGATTCTTGGTTTGCAATGGTTAGGATGAGGAATAACTGGGTGGTTAAATTCAATCTTGTAGTGTAGTGTACATGTGAAATGAATGATAAGCTCCGTTTAGTGAAGACCTTGTGTTATTAATGTTAGAAACTAATGAAGTAAGAGCAAAAATAAACATTTTAAGACCCATTTGTAATATTTGTGTCATTGCAAGAATAATAGACTAGTCGGATAGACTCAAGACTCAAGAGTCTTCATTTGTCAATATGCCTTATTACAAGTACTGAAATGGCGTTTGCCTGGTGCCTGGTCCTTGGTGCTCTAAAGAAAACAGCAGTATAAAAACACTAAATTGTTTTATTTTAAAAAGAGACAGAATGTAATAGAAAGAATTAACGGTGTGTGCTCATTGTAGACACGGGCGTCTCCACTGCTGCACAGGAGTCAGACGTCTATCGAAGTCTGCAGTCGGTGCTCAGAGAGCTGGATGGTCGACATTCCACCACTGTAGTCAACAAAGGTACACACACACACACACACACACACACACACACACATACACACACACATCAAATGACATGTGTGCAACCTTATGTACAAGTCCAAATGTATGTAAGGACAACACACACTGTAAAAAAGAAAAAAGCTGTACACACACACATCAAATGACATGTGTGCAACCTTATGTACAATACTTGAAAAAACAGTGCAAGAAAAATAGTGCATAAAAAGGTTCATGTGGCACATTTGTTTTTGAGTTGGTTCTAAGCAGCTCTTTGTACAGTGCAGGTATTTTTATGGCATTTGCATCCATGTTTGTGTTAGTCTCTGTCCTATCAGCTTGTGGTTCTTAATGCGTTCTTGCTTCCTGAAACTGCATCAACTCACCTCAAAAGGTTCAGGGGTTCATAATGTCAAGGTGAACCGCTACACGTGTGCTTGATGCACTTTTTATCCTCGTCTTATCAGAACTCATAAATGTTCCCTCGTAAAGCCCGGCACCCGGCCAGTAACGCTATTGTGCCGCATGACTCACCTGCTTTTCTTACTTTCAGAGTCATTCAGCTTGCACAGGCTTCACACATTACTTACAGCTGTCAAAGTCCATTGTGATTTCTCTAGGGAAAAGTGTGCGTTGGGAATATGTGTGTGTGTGTGTGTGTGTGTGTGTGTGTGTGTGTGTGTGTGTGTGTGTGTGTGTGTGTGTGTGTGTGTGTGTGTGTGTGTGTGCGTGTGTGTGTATGCGCGTGCGTGTGTGTGTGTATTTTTAATTGACATCTCTGATATTTTTTGACTTTTTCTGTTTTTTTCTGAAGGGATGTTGAGGTGGACTCTTCACAAAAAGGCTCAGAAGAACCCACAGTACAGCCTGTATTTAGTCAAAGTGGTCATCAAAGAACTGGAAAAGGTGGGTCAACACTTTGCATTCATTTTCAGTCTTAACAGAAAACAAATTAGACAGACGGTTAACCAAGTTATGTATTTACATATGTAAACAGATTAATTTAACCTGGACTTGATGTACAGATGGATGATAGATGGATTTTTTTGGATAAAAGTTCCTGATATATTTCCTTACTATTTTGTTTCTCCAGGCAGAAAGGCAGGACTGTAAGCTGCACATCATCCCACTGCTGCACACCCTAATCTATGCCATCATACAGGTACAGCACACAGAATAATTTTTCAGGATAATCTATGTTGTACAGGTACATCAGAACCGAATAATCTACATCATACAGGAATAACAGCACAGAATAATCAGAATAATCTATATCATTCAGGTATCTATGCTATCGTTCAAGTACAGCACATAGAATAATTTATGATATACAGGTATAGCACACAGAATCCACTTAACCTCTAGTCCAGACAGCCAAGCCCCTCTCTAGCTGTAATGTCAGTCTGGTTATGGCTGTGCACTTTGTTCCAACTCGCTCACCAGTGGGCTTACTCTCCCACCAGCCCTCATTCATGACAGCTGCACTTCCTGGTCAAGTTAGAAAGTTTTTGTGTCTGATATTTGATATTGACTGCGTCTGGCTGGCACAGAAGATAGAATGTGTGTGTGTGTGTGTGTGTGTGTGTGTGTGTGTGTGTGTGTGTGTGTGTGTGTGTGTTTGTGTGTGTATGCGCGCGCCTACATTGACAGAAATCTAGCTGCATTGTTCCATCCACATGTTTCCACTGTGCAGGTTAGATTGCTGTTTATAGTTCTGCTGAAGTTGCATCTTAGTTTATTAGTGTCTCTCTGTCTCTTTGTCTCTCTGTCTCTCTTTCACGCTCTCTCTCTCTCTCTCTCTCTCTCTCTCTCTCGCTCTCTCTCTCTCTCTCTCTCTCTCTCCCTCTGTCTTTGTTTTTCAGACAACTTACATTTCCGATGAGCTCTACAAGCGAGTGTATGACTTCTGTAAGAGGCTGCTGACACTACCTCAGCCCTACTGCACTGTAGGCCTAAGCTATTCCAGACAGATGAAGATGGAGCGGGCCACCCCAGGTACCCTGCCCCCCCCAAAAGCTTTTGCATACTTCTGTGCAAACAGCTACTCGAGTGCATTACGCGTTGTGTAGGCTAGGCATACTTTTTTTATAGTTGTGGCGTCAGGGTCCCTACCATCGCTAGTGTTGGTGAGGGTCTTGCAGTTCTTGGCTTCTGGGAGGGCTTAAGGGAAAGTTTTCAACTGAAGTTTATTGGTTCATATCATCCCAAAAACAGTTAAAGGATGTTGCAGATGATTTTGGGGGGAATTCAGAGCTTATGGGAGCTCAGTTTTGTGCATGTGCCATCAACGCAAATCAATGCGCAGACACAACATTTGTTCGACACAGAGGGCCGCAAAGATGACATAATTCGTGCTGTTTTTCATCACGCACACATAACGTTTCGTCACATGCCATTTCACCATGCTTTGTCTCATGTCGTGCACGTCGCAAGTGCACAGGAGTGTGACCTTTAAAGGTCAATGAACTAGTTAACCAGGCAGAGTCTAATGTAAACACCTGCAGAGTATACTGCAAAGCTAGTTAGGCGACAAGCCCGGTTTATTTAATCCAAAGGTAGTCATAAACCCGATAGAAGAGAAGCCCATTGGCATTTGTTTAGTTAAGAGAATGAAGCCCCAGGCTCTTCTATTATCAGGTTTACAGCTACCTCTTAGGTTAACTAAACCAGGTTTATCACTTAACCACTCTTGTAGTATACCCCCAGGTTTAGACATGGTTAGATTGATTTTTGTAATTGCTCATATTCTAAATCCTCATGTACTTCAAGGTTTTTGAGTGTAAGTAAGTGATAAATAAACACTTAACTTATAAAATCTTTGCCCAACAGGTGTTCTGTACCAAAGAATGCTTGTTTCGGAACACAGCCTAAAGAATGACATTTATCCTCTTCAGGAAAAGTGAGTAATGTTTTAAACTTTTACATTCAGGTTAAAAATAACTGTATTATGTTACTTAGGAAACAACAACACTACAACTTCTAAGAGTGTGCGTGTTTGTTTGTTTATGCAGTGCACATGTGTTTGTTTTTGCATGCACATGTGTGTATGTGTTTGCATACATGATGTGTGTGTGCTTGTGCATGTGTGTTTGTATGCATGCGCATGTGTATGTGTGCAGAGGTGTGTGTGTGTGTGTGGGTTGGCCATGAGTTCATGTCGCAATAAATATGCCACTATGGTTTCTGCTCCCAAGCCACCATGGTGAATGGTTGCCCCATGTATTCATAGATTACAGAGAAGGCAATGTCGGCATTGCTCACTCTTCCTAGTGTGTTTGTGTGTGTGTGTGTGTGTGTGTGTGTGTGTGTGTGTGTGTGTGTGTGTGTTTGTGTCTGTGTCTGTGTCTGTGCCAGAGTTATTATAGTTTTACATTTTCATTAGTTTTTATTCTTTTATTCTTCTGTTCTATTCTATTTAGTTTTAGTTAATCTGTTTTAGTTAAACAGTTTTACTTTTAGTTTTTCTTAAGAATTGGCTAGTTTGAGTTTAGATTTTATTTAGTTTTAGTTTTGTAGGTGTTAAAACAACTGTGATTTATAGATCTTGGAATTTCATTACAAAGAAACCTGTTTTTCTTGCTGTATATGGCAATTCACAATTTGAATTTGAACTTGTTTATTGAAGGTAACACAACATAAGAAAGACTCACTTTGAAGAAATATTTTTGTTTTGTTTTAATTAGTTTTGCATTGCTAATTTAATTAGCAATTAGATTGGAAGGTTGCAGGTTTGATTGCTGTACCCGTAGGAAAAATGTAGGTGGGGGAGTTTATAACCAGTGCTCTCCTCATCCCTCATCCCTTGTCCCTCATGCATGTATAAAGTGTCCTTGAGCAAAGCATCTAACCTCACATTGCTCCAGGGGGACTATCCCTGTACCCTAATACACTGTAAGTTGCTCTGAATAAGAGCATCAGCTAAATGCAACGTAATGTACAGTAACCAACCTTGTTCTTCTCCCTTCGTCATCATTGTCTTCCTTCTCCTCCTTCTCCAGAGTGTTTGTGTTTGCTGACCGGGCGGTGATGTCGAGCTCCCTGGCGAAGGTGCTACGGGCGGACATCGAGTCGGAGCAGGGCCTCCAGGGCCCACTGGGCCTCATGCGTGCCGCTGTGCAGCACAGCCTCCAGGCAGCACTGGGGGAGGAGCGGAGCCAGGGGGCCAAGCTCACCCACGCCCTCCAGGTGAGCTTTACATTACATTACATTACATTACATTACATTACATTACATTACATTTAGCAGACGCTTTTATCCAAAGTGACTTACAAAAAGGAGGACATAAGCTGACAGAGGTGTAGAGGAACACAGAGTAAGCAGACTACCTTTATACGTACAGGGAGATGCATGTGATGCCTAAGTAAGTTTCCCCATAGGGACAAACTGTGTACTCACCTTTTGGTTTGCTGTTTGGTTCACTTTTTATTTAAAGTTTTATTTTGGGCTTTTATTTTGCCTTTAATCAGGTAGCACGATGAAAGCTCAGCTAATTTTTAGGGATATGGCTTTCTCTGAGTCACTCACTGAACTGATCCGAGTTTGAGATTCACTGCGAGTCAGTAACCAGCACATCTACTCATGCCTCTATATGCTTCAATGACCACTAATCTAAGATTCAGACTTGGTTGCATGTTTCTCGCTTTGGAGGAAGTTTACCAGCAGTGGATTCCCTCATTACTGTATGTGCTTTGGGGGGTAAAAACCCACTTGAGTGTAGTTAAGACTACACAGGTTAATAGATTTGGGTTAATGAAGACCTCAGAGTCGTGATTCACGAGTTATTTAATGAATCCAGGTGAGAAACCCAGGTGGGTAATGAATCACCCAGGTCTAGATGATAATAAATGACTAGAAAGGAGAGATGGGGAAGGAATCGGGAAATGACCTCAGGCTGAAATCAAACCTGGCTCAGTTCCATGTCCATACCTTTGTGTTCGTTCTTGAAAGAGACTTTTCAAACCCACAGCTATTAATCAATCTGGCTTTATATTTATATAGGTCTTATTTTATTTTTTGTGTCGATGGGTAAATATGTAGCTCTTGGCCTTCAGATGAAGTTTCACACGTCTTCACCTTCATGCTAGGTTCGATGCTTGAGATAGACTACTGAAACCCACAGCTATGATCGGTCTGTCTGTATAGCTCTCTACGCTGAGAGCTTGTATGAAATTTATTCTTAACTGTTTCAACTGCTGATGATCACTGCTTAAGGCCACAAATGGTTGCAATAACAGTCATTATACATATACATACAATAATATGAACAGCATATAACATGATAACACTTGTAATATTATATATTTATATAACAGAGCATCAGAGTAGCGAGACATTTATTTTCACTGTGTTAAATTAAGTTACAATGTATGTCAGAGATCAGCCTTGTCTTTATCTGATTTTAAGAAATTGCATTACATTTGTCAACGCATGTTGCATCTTCTCTGACACGACTATCTTTCAATCTGATGTGGTGTATTAGTGTGGGTGGCATGGCTTGACGTGGTGTGTTTTTATGAGTTCACTGGTCTGCTGTGTGCTCTGTGGTTTCTGTGGTTGCAGTTTACTGTAAAGTGTATTCATTTCTTTTTGCTGGTATCCAGCTGGGGGCCATGTTGTTGAGGCTGTGTGTAGGAGGTGGGCGGTACTGTATGAATGTGTATGGAGTTCAGATTTGGGCCAGCAGAAGATGCATTGGCTAATTTTATCCCTTTCTCTGCTGTAGATTTTGGGCTCAAATTTTGAGATTCCTTAAACCTTTTAAATTAAGGCAACCAAACGTCCCCGTTTATGCTGGCATGTCCCAAACCCCCCACTAAATCCCATGTTATCCCCAGTGTTTTATTGCTAAAACATTACTTATTTTTATAGCATTGACTGCAGAATTGGGAATGTTTCTCAATAAAATGTCCCATTTTTGCCAGTTTTGTTATTCCAAGTTCACTAACTCTTTAATACAAGGTTCTTTGGAATGTACTAATTCAGTTAAAATAACTAATGCTAAACTTCAATCTGTGATCTGCCAGCACATTTTTTAATCTTTTAAGGCTAATGAGTCATGTGATGAACTAAAGTACTTAAAGAAATAAAAAAGTAAAAAAAAAAAGTTAAAAAGTGAAACAAAAACTCCAGGGTGCTTTCTTAATTTCTCTAAGCATTTATTTTATTTTTAGAAAGTTTAAGCACCCAGTGACAGAAACAAAGGGTGTTAAGGGAGATTTTGTTTATTTTTATAAACTAGTACCACAGTTCACACCCACCCACAGGCTCAGTGCACCACTTCTTAAGGTGTTAGACAGTGGACCACAAAGCTTATAAATGATGATGTGTTATGCAAGTAGCGGTTAAACTGACACGTTACCCCATTAGGGCTTTTACCCTACAGATGGTGTTGCATATGTGACAAAACAGGATTTAAAAACAGAATTCTGCAGTATGTTTGACATTTACTCATGTGACTCTGAGCAGTTGTACATTTCAGGGATACAAAAAACAAGTTTTTGTGGGCAGATAATACAACTGTTGTGATAGCTTACCTCCAAGCAGTTGTTAGTGAGCAAGCAATGTAACAGAAAGTAACTGTGGGCTAGTCCCACCCAGGAACACCTATTGAGGCAGTAGTTGGCAGCTACTGTACTGTACTGTGAATGTAGGAGAGCTCATCTGTCGGTCTCATCATCTGGACACTAACCAACCACACCTGGACACTAACCAACAGGATGTGCAGCAGTGGGTTAGGGCTGCAGCTGCATTTCTCCTGGTCCCATCATCGTCACCTGTTCTTTTTAATCTATAAATGACTTAATTTATACCTTTGTATCTTCCCCCCTTCTCTATCTGTGTGTGTGTGTGTGTGTGTGTGTGTGTGTGTGTGTGTGTGTGTGTGTGTGTGTGTGTGTGTGTGTGTGTTTATATATTTTAGGGTCAGTCATTACAGGATGTGGAGCAGTACTTCCAGGAAGTGTTGGCGGCAGTGGAGCAAAGTGCGGAGACGGGCAAGGGGGAGCGCTCTCAGCTGACTGACAGACTGCAACAGCTGCACAAGGAGATCCTCAGCACTGCTGAGAAAGGTAGCCATGGGGGAACAGGTGCTGTGGGAGAGAAGGGGTGAAGAGGGGGTTGGGGTGGGGTGGGGTAGAGTGTTTGTGAAAGATGAGGGAAAAGGGGAAGGATGACACAGTGAAAAAAAGTCCTAATTTGCTTACAGAGCCATCATGGCAAGAGTTGTGAAATGCATTCATTTATTTGGTAATAAACACATTTATTTGGGATGTTTTTTGCCAAACAAACAGAGGGAACTTTTTTCTGTTTTGTAAGACAGACAACCCTTCAAAGATGACCAACCGCTCCCAATGGGTTTTTACCTTATTGCTGTTTGTTTAACAGCTGTCCCAGTGACACAGGATGTCGGGCGGTTTGTTTTTGGTGTCATTGTGACAGTTTAGGGTTCTTTCTCTCTTTTTTAGATCCATTGTCCCATGGCCCTCAGTGTGAGATTCCACTTCCCAATCCGGAGATGAGTTTCCACATTTGGAATGAGGAGGAAGAGCTCTGTGAGTTGGTCCGCAGTCAGCCATTATTATTTCCTGTGCCTTTCATCCTCTCTGTCAGATCCCATGACCCCTGGGGCTAAAATAGTCTTAGCTGGGTCTGTTGTAATGATCATTGCACCTACGTTAGTAGGGCACTGTGCTCTGGTAATGGATATACTGTAAGTGGCTAAGAGTTCATTCTCTCTCTTCACTCTATATTTTACATGGACATTGGCCAATGTTATTACACAAAGGCCAATATTATTGGTCTATTATAAGTGATCTGTAAATAGCGTATGATATTGTTCGTCTTCTTCTTCTTCTTCTTCTTCTTCTTCTTCTTCTTCTTCTTCTTATTATTATTATTATTATTATTATTATTATTATTATTCCATTGAGCACAAAGTACTTGACAAAATAAATGAAAATAAATAAATAAATAAAAATAGATGATAATACATGTGGATAAAAATCAAAATACAACTGGACAAATAAAATAAAATACAACAAATTAAGACAACAAAAAATAACAAAGTAATATAAGACGAATAAGGTATTAACAAGGCAAATTAATGTAATGTGTCTAAAGGTTAAATTAATAACAAGATGTTTGTCTCAGAAGAAGCATCTCATCAGAATGGCATTCGCGTCCCATTGATCTGTTAGCTCGGCATTTAGACTGAAAGATCACTTGTGCATGCTAATTTCTATTCCTCTTTCTATTTCTATTATCTTGCACTTTGCTTTCTCTTTACTTTTGTGCTTCCATTTCCTTTTTCTAATGTTGTCCTCAAACCTGTTAATTATTCTTTCACTATTTTAAGAATGAAGACTTGTTTTTTGTTTTTATTGCTTTTTTATTATATCTGTTTTCAGTGAGTATAGATATCAAATATACGTAGATATAGAATATAGGTATTGTATAATATGTTGTTCATTATATTTCACTTTTATGACATCGTATGTCATGTTCTTCTTTCTTACTCATTAATTTATTTCGTTTTTTTGACATCCATGTGTCCAACAGGGCGAGAGCTGGCCAGGTTTGTGCGGTCCAGCTCCGTATGCGAGCCCTTGGCCTATCCCGAGGACTTCATGGCCGACCTGTCCACCGACCTGGACCCTGAGACGCCACGCCACTCCGTCATGTCCACCGACAGCGGCATCGAGCGCGACCTGCCCGAGGCGGGGGAGCAGGTGTCGTCAGGGCGTCTGCTGCGGCGTGGTGGCATGAAGGTGCGGCCCTCGGTGACGGACAGCGTGAGCCTGGTGCAGGACGCGCTGGAGGAGACGGGCGCGTACGTGTGGGGGACGGGGAGCTCGGGGTCGACGGGCACACTGCAGAGGAGGGCGGGCACCAGCGCCATGCCCTTCCCCAAGCAGCAGCAGCGCCACTTCACCGCCCGCATCGTCATGATGGGCGATGACCGGGTCCTGGGCAGGATGGCACGAGCCTACTATGGGTTCAGGTAAACACACGCACACTGCTCTGAACACCAATAGGATTTGTTTAGGTTCTTCCTTCATCAAATGCCAGACATCCAGGGTTCAGCAACAGTAAAAATTCTGCTAGTTTGTCTACCTACGCGTCATCTAATGTAGTGTGAAGCAGATTTAAAATGAGGAAAGAAATTGAAAATACAGCAATCAAAGCTTACTTGAGGGCTTTTTAGAGATACAGCTGTGGTTCCATCTCTGAACATGTGGCTTCATTTGACAGGAAAAGAGAAGCGAGGCGTCAGTTCCTTACGTCCAAAATCAACTTGCAGATCTACTACATCCCTGTTTCTGACGAGCCCCCCAGCTCTCCAGCCAAAGTAAGCCTTTGGAGCTTTGTTCAGGAACTTTGCTGAGAACTTTGTTTAGGAATGTTGCTCAGAACTTTGTTCAGGAACTTTTTTTAGAACTTTGTTCTTTAACTCTTGTACACCATCCTGTAGCTGTCCTTGTAACACCAAAGATAAAGAATAATGTTTGTTGCATTTTCTTTAGTATACGTATTTAATTGTAATTTTGTATTTAGCATTAAGTTAATGATTTAGTATGAATTTGATAAATGTCTCATAGTCTGTGTCCATTTTTTATGATCTCCTCACAGGATATTACCTCATCCTCGAAGAGCAACCACTGCTCTCTGGGCTCTTATTTGGGTATGGTGGATCCATGGTATGAGTGCAACATAAATAGTCTGGGCCACATGATACCCAAGCTTGCCAAAACGGTAAGCACTCCCAACCTGAGATGTTTCTTTAAATAATGACATCATATGGGCAGCTGTGGCCTAGTGGTTTGAGATTTGCAGGTTTGAATCCTGTTCCAGTAGGACGAGTGGGGGTGGGGGAGTAAACATCTAGTGCTCTCCTGCACCATCATCTATGGCTGAAATGCCCTTGAGCAAGGCATCCAACCCCACATTGCTCCAGGGACTGTAACTAAAATGCTGTACCTAAGAGTGTCAGTTAATTGTAATGTAATAATTGTAAAAACAAAAATAGCTACAGGTACATGCCATATCCACCACATGTAGACAGACTACACTGCACGTAAATACTTGAAAAACAAATAAAACACAGAGTGAGGGTTATTCTAGGTTGTCTTACGTAATCTGGTTCTTTCCTGAATGCTATCCTAAAAACTGTGTACACTGGCCACTTTGCTCTGTAAGGTTTTTGGATGTTTCGTCCTGGAAAGGGGAACAGAAACTCCATTATGAGCATATTTTAACAAGCGGTGATGGGAAAAAAGAAATGAGTCACCCTCCTCTTAAAGACAAGGAGATCAGACAGCCATAGCAACCAGTTATTCCACAGTGCAGATGTTTCATATCTTATCTGTGGTACGGTTTTGAATCTGTATGCTATAAATGATACAAGTGTTTTAAAAGAGAATTTCGGTGTGAAATGAACTTTGTGTATATCGCAGCATGATAACAAGTTAGAATTTTTGCTGGGGAGCAAAACTATGTTCACCAGCCTCTTGCATTCTAAACGTTATCCTTTTTAGCCAATGCTTTCAAAATCTCACAATGCTACCGTATATCGCAATAGATTTGGGATCGTACAGTATATGAACTTGCCTTGTGTGGCTCAGGCCTACAATGACCTAAATGTGTTATTTAAATGACATTTACCCACAGAAAATGCTTAGTTAAATACTGACTATTTCACTGTATCTGCTTTTATAAGTGTATTTTATGATTTGATATCCATATATCATAAACTGTTCATTTTAAGTTAGCATGTTTTGTTTTCAATTTGGTACTAATAATTTTGTACATCACTTTGGAGAAAAGAGTCTGCCAAATATTTAAACCGTTACCATAAATAAGAAGATGTTTTTAGTATTTAGTTAGTGGACTTTTCTAACATTGAAAATGAGCCACTCAAGTGATCTTTACCATGTGACTTTTGACCCTCATGTAGCATTCAAGTCCCGGCATCATTTGCGAGCCGAACCCTTTCCTGTCTGATGTCATCTCTTACTATGTGCGAACTGGGCTGCAGCCGGTCTATTTCACCATTTATTATGTCAAGGTACTGTATCTCCCCACATACAGTAGAATGTATTATATATCTTAAGAGATGTAAAGGCCTAGTAAAAAGACAAAACAATATTGTCTCTAAGATCTTCACATCAAAGAAAGAGTTGTTACTCACCTCATCAATTTTGAGGCAGGGTGAAGGCCCATCCAGACCAGCTTCCAAATATAGGCACACTTTGCTCTGTAAGGTTTTTGGATGTTTCATCCTGGAAAGGGGAACAGAAACTCCAAAACTATTTCGTTTGTCCTGACACACCAGTCACACACAGCACCCAGCGAGAATCTTAGTAGGCTAATTTCCAATGGATTGTATTGAGCAACACTAACAAAATCACACCCGAATCTTAACTGGCACAACATGGGCAGCACTGGTGTGTGAGGTTTGTTTAAAAAAAACAATAGGATCTTAAACTAATAGAATGCCACCAACAAAGTGGCCAAGGCTGGTGTGCAGAAGCCTTACATTTTGAGTTAGAGACGTCCAAAGTGGTGCATGACAGGCAGCTGTGGCCTAATAGTTAGGAAGTTGATCTTGGGACCAGAGGGTTGCAGGTTTGATTTCTGTACTTATAGGAAATACTGTACATGTGGGTAAAGTGAAGTGCCTTTGTCCTTGAGCAAATGGTAAATGTAATGTAAATGTAATGTAAATGTGGTAAATGTAATGTAATGCTTGACACAACAGCAACACATGCTAAAATTTACAAAAATGTCGCTCTGTGTTTTCTTTGGCCACCTGAGGTGACAAGAGAATGCTGAAGATCTTCATTATGTGCTTCCTCCTCGCAGATCTGTTTTTCTGACCTCACGAAAGAGTCGGTGGAGGAAGTGTTCCTTTCTCGTCTAGAATTAGACTTCCCTGACTTTAGAGGCCTTCAAAGCTCCTTAAAAGGTACAGAAGAAATATGTGTGTGTGTGTGTGTGTGTGTGTGTGTTTCTGTGTGTGTGTCTGTTCATGCGTATGCTCGAGCACATATTTGTTTGTCCCCATTTGGTCTTGATTGGCCACTACAAGTCTGATTATTTGGCCAAAACAAAAGGATGTTTACCCCTTGTGTGGTGCCCTCATATCACTTCTGCTTTGCCCATGCAGACATGTCGCTGAGACAGAAGAAGAACTCGCCAGAAGTGTATGGTGCCGCCATCTCTGTCAATTACAGAAAGGTGACTCATGCTAAACTTACGCAACAACTCAAATGCCACTACTAATACATTACTGCCGCCAAATACCACTATAACAAATTGAAATTACACTGTCAACATTTTCTACCTCTAGAGAGAAAGATTTACCTTTTGTTGGGAAAAAACCCCTTGATCTTTAAGCGCTTAGATTAAGTCAAAAAGACTACCCAGAGAAAAATATTGCTTCTTACAGCAACCTTATTGTTGTCTCTCAGAAAAAAACAAGATTGTATTGACTACTGATATGTTTTTCTAATCCCCTTAGGAGAAAAGTATAAAACCATTGAATTTAATTTAAGACGTATGACACATGCCAGATCTCACTGCATTCTGGATTGTTTTTTTCTTAAAACAACAATTCAGCTTAATATTAGATCTTATCTGTTTCTGAATGTCAAGACAATTCTAAGAAGCTATATTTTGTTCTTCTGGGTGGGTCTACTGATCTACAACATCTTTCACACTTACAGACTGATAAACACGATTAACTGAAACACTTCTAAAGCCAATAAACATCCTGTCATGGTCTAACATATGACAATGTCAGTATAGACTTCAGAAAGATCTTATCATGGTGTTATATAGGATGTTTTTGAATGTTTAATTCAGGTCTATAGTTTAAAATGTTCTTAGCTGTGTTTTAAAAAAATGGTTTTCCAAACCTACCCTTACATTTTAGACATTTTATGTCACTTCCAGAGTGGTGTGCAGAGACATTAACTCCCATATGTCAGTGTCCAACAAATATACTGTTACGTCCTCCTGCCCCTAGGTGGCTCCGTCACATTCTGCCATGCCTTTGCTGCCTTAATTGTTTTACAGGTGCCTTGATGGACCCTCCTATATATGTCGGGGTGGCAGCCCACATATCTCTCTCTCTTCCTGGTGGTCGCATCCCGCTACACCCGCACCTGTTTTTCTCCCCCTTTTTGGACTTTTGATTCCCCATTTTTGCCCTTGGTTTCCCTTTACCGTTTTTGTCTTATGTTTCCTTATTGTTTTGTAAATAAAATATCCCCTAGACCTTACGAGCCCGGTGACTGGTGTCATCTATGTTACATTTTAACATCAGTTTGTAACATATACTATATTTGTTTCTCTGTCATTTTTAGATTCCAAGATATAAGCATTTAAAATGTAAGAGAACAGTAATAGATACAGCAGAAAAGAAATGGGTGTCAACATGGGAGACAACAAGATGTGCAATGTCAATTAAGTAATTCCCAGCATTTTTTGAATCTGCAAGATTTACAGTGCACATCTACATTATCTTCAGCATCAAAACTAAGTAATCCTTGGAAATTATTATTTTTAAAAGACTGGTTTATCACTTGCACACCCTGTTCATTATTTTTTTGTATTTTTTGGAGTGAGGACACAGAGTTCTGGTTTAAAGTCAATATCTTGGTTCACAGAATTAGAGAGACATCATTTGCATCATTCGCACACACCCGCCCCTCACATTATCCTGGCAAATCTCTTTCTCAATTCTAATCTTTGACCTCGTATCCTTTTTTTTTTTTGCAGGTGTCGCTTAGCAACAGAGAGGTTGACAAAGGACTGTCACTAAGGGTGTCTGGGGTTCACATCTGTGCCATTCCCCAAAATGAGACCGAGGGTGAGCGATCCTTCATCACGTGCATCGCACACGCACACCACTCCCATTATGTGTGCTCACACAATTGTGTCCATGATTGCGCGATATGGTAGTCTGGATGATGTATAGGCTATTTGAATCAGCCTTGACTGGTAACTGCCTTTCTGCCACAAGACATACACACACACACACGCACACGCACACGCACACACACACACACACACACACACACACACACACACACACACACACACACATACACATACACACACACACACACAAATGTACACATTGTTTGGTTAACACCTGGGTGACATTTTATTTTACAGTCCCCATTGCACCAATTTGGTACAGTGTAGAAAAGTGAGCAATAACATGTAACATTATATGCTGCTTACAATGTACCATAGGGTTAGGGTTAGGTTGGCTATGTACTGTACAGTGTAAGTACATAATGTGACATGTTGTTACATGTAGATGCACTAAAAAAGGAACTGTGAAATAACGTGTTACCAACAGCTGAATTCACACTTGATGTTAAGCTGGATTCAGATGGATTGATATTCAAATAGATCTGGTTATGCTGTAAAGAAAACATCATATAAAAACACGTTACTAACATACTGTATAGGTGTGTAAATAACTTGAAATACTGCAAAAGCCATATTTTAAGTCACTTACTGTATTTATGTGTGTTTGTTTTTAGATTTGAACTGCCTTGTTGCCAGCTTCACAGACACAAAACCCAAAAGTAGCTCGGTGAGTCATTCATTACAGTGTCAATTACAGTGTCTTTACTTGATTGTTGTATCTTAGACTTTAAAATTGAACTGAACTAAGAACTATAGACTAAACACTGTAATGTGTATGTTTCATTGGTAGGAACCAAAGATATGGACCTGCAACATTAAAATTAGGTCTGTAGAAAAAGCGGCATTTACGGTTTGCCTTGACAATGACTCACAAAGGACCTTCACAGATGTTCAAAGGTGAGATCTTTAGGAAGTGTTTAATAACTTTCAACTGAAAATATCTATCAAACACATCATCAAATATGTTGACACCCTATTCTAAGTGAATCTGATATAATGACAAGATACACTTAAATTAATATTTGAATTACACACCTGTACTCATACGTATTTTGTTTGCCTGTTGGTTTGTGTGTTGTTTCTTGTACAGTATTGAGATAGCACCATGCCTTGATCCTGGATACTGCATGCAGAAGACAGTGAGGTCAAAGTTCAATGCTGAGGAGGACAGTGAAGCTGGTCTCAGCAAGTACATAAACAAGCGTCTGTCGCTGCCTATTAACACATTCGCTGGAATTATACATTGACAACAAGACTCTCCTGACAACAGGACAGAGTGGACGCTTCTGCTTGTCACTCCATCTGTGTAAAGACGTTGGAACTCTTGCGCCACATGCACTGACATTGCAAGTGCCAGCCCAGTGTTTCCCTGTTTCTGATGACCAGCTGTTCATGAAATAATTCTGGACTTTTTTACATGCAACAGACTTTAAAGAACAATACTGATCATGTCTTACAGATGAAAGGTTAAAGAAAACCTTCTTCTCCTGACAGAGTTCTTAAACACAAGTCGTTTTAAACCCGCTGGGTGCTCCTAGCAGATTTTGGGGATTGAATCATACTGTTCCTTAACCTGTACAACTGGTAAATTAATGCCAGCAAAGCAGTATTATATGATACCACCTTTTGCTCCTCAACTGCTGATCATATGACACTAATATTGATAACTCAGTGACACCTACTTTGCATCGTGATATAATTTGTCTCAAACAAACATCTCAGACATTCCGGTGCATGTTTGTTAGTGTTCAGGTATGCTACTCTCATTTACTGTATATAGAATGCAGTGTAAAACCACACCCATCCTTACCCTATTTTTCAAGTCGATGCAAGATCGGAACCAATGTATTATCTGAAGAAAGTTAGATATGAGTTGTACACTCTGGTGTGCTGATTATATCTAACTATATCTTGCTTTTATCATTTCAAGACAGATTTATTTCAACATCTATCCCAACCCCTCTCAATTTTTTTATATTCAGTCCATGACTTTAATTGAACTTTCTTTTTGTCAAATATCTCCTCACAGCTCTTAGACTGTGCTTTGTATCCAACCTCAAAAACACCTCAAGTGTTCGTACACAGTCCCAAGATATAAACATTTCCAACCAATCAACATGTTGCTTTGTGGACACAGAAAGGAGGTGCGTAACTTGCTGATGAGTCCAGATATCAACAGTGTTTTACCAGGATTGCACACCTACCATTAAAATTATATTTTAGTTTTGCTACAGGTGTAATGTTACATAGAAGCATTTGATTTTAGGCCTCGTGTAAATTCTGGAAGATTGAATAATTGGCTGATCCATTCAGGACTGTGTACGTTTCTATGGTCCAGTTTTGTAACTAGGTATGTACCTTAGTGGTTGTTATTTTTAATAGCTGATGTTGCTGTTGGTGTAGATGCTGATCACACACTAATCCAATGCTTCATAGGCTAGACTAGACTTGTTATTGTGTTCAACCTTTTTTTGCAGTGCCAAAAGAGGACTCATCATACAAACAATTTTGTCTTTAGCACCTGTTTTTGCACGCACCAGTCTTAAGTAATATGAGAACTTGTACCAAAATTGGGGTGATAACAGACCGCCACAGACACAGCAGCCAATGAAAAAGTGTTTTGCTTTTTTTTTTTTTTTTTTTGAAGATGTCATGGCTGCTTGTGGTTTTCAGGGCCAAGTATCGCTCCACTTTATATGAATTGTGCAATATCCTGTGAAATCAGTCATTGTTATGTAAGAGAATTGGACAGTCCAGTTTACTAAGGGTTAAAAAGGATTATGCGAGAAACTGCCCATAGTTTTTATTTAAATCTTTTTCAATGTAAGACATTTGTCATGTTAGGAAGTAACCCTGAACTCATAAAAATCAACTGATGTTTACAAAGCACCGACTTTGGCCAAAGAAACTGAATAATTATTAAACTAGTTGATTTATTCACCAAGTGCTTACTAATTGTGCTAACACATGATCATTTCTTATGGAAAACAGACTACACACTATGTCTAAACATGTTATAGGCCTACTGTTACTCCTTGGTTGTAATTTATTTCATAATGTTTTTTGTAAATAAAAATACTGTACAAATGTATACTTTATGTACATAGACATATTTTTAACACAATATTAAAGAAAGGTGCTTGTGAAGAAAAAATGGCTGGATAATTTACATGTACATGTACCACTTTAAAGATCAAACCTGTAGATAGCATCCTTGACTTCCCAGAGCACTTTCCTGGAACCCTCGTCGGTTGCTTTTAAAAGCGCGAGATGGCGCTATCGGGCAATGCGAAGTTAATTGGCGCGCAGCTCCACCGACTGGTGTTGAAATCCTCACAACCGCGTAGTGCGGGAAAGGATTTAGAAGCTCTTGACGTTTTATTCAACATTTCAGCGCTGCAACACAGGATGACAGATTTCACCTTTACCATCTGAAAACACATCGTTAAACTATCTGCATAGCTGGTAGCAGTTTTTGTTAGTTTCTGTGTTAGAAGTAAAATCCTTTACTGTGGAGTGATGGACAAGGAACGGACAGCGTCAAACCAGTACGGGTCCCTGGAATGCACTAAATGGAATTCAGACAAAGCAGGTAGGTTTTTTTTCTGTCTACCCTGAAAGTCTTTGCAATATCACGTTTTATAAGCCTAGCTATACAGCTCAGGTTACTCCTCTGCCCGGCTTGCTTGCATATCTTTTATATACATGCAGTTGTATACGAGGTGTGCAGTTCCAGCGTTGGTGTCATCTGAAACGGCTAAAGGGACAAGTTATGGGAGAGTAAAGTGGAAGATTTTTACGCTTAAGTGGGTTAATGTTGTTAATATGGGTTAATGGTGTTCTAATGTTATGCCTAACTTTACTGTAGCCTAGCAGAGTAGCCAACAAGACAGGTTTATTTTTCCCTGCTTTATAAAACTCAATTAGGGAAACTGTTTAGGTAGCATATCCTCTCCGTTAAGGTATTGAAAACTTTTTTTTTACACCCTATTTGTCTTGCCATTGCCAAATGACTAATTTAAAAGCTGTAGTTGCCAGAGGAAATTTTTTTCTCCCAAGAATGTCCTCATAGGGGAAATAAGGTAAGAAAAAAATTACACTGAGAAAGAAGGATAATTTTGAAATCTTCAAAGGAACTCATTTGTAATTAGGGTAAGGCAAGAGGTGAAGACCTGAAAATCAGCACTACTTGATATATTAGTCCAGCTCCAACGTAACCTTCTTCTCAAGCTTTCCCCACCTCACCTAATTTCTCCCAAGGGTTACACGCAGCTGAGATTTAATTAAATGTTGCTCTCCTATGGGTCATCATTCCTCACATCACATCATCACCATAGATCAGGACTACTGACATACTGTACAAGAGCATGTTAGTACATAACTGTATGTTAAAAGGGCTGTAAGGTCATTTATTTTTCTTTCTGATATCTGATGCATCTCCTGAATCTAACCTGACTTTCAGTTACTGGATGCATGCTTTGACTGCCGGTTGACTTTTGAAAAGCTGGGAAATAATTTGTAATTACAGACATATATGTGACTTAATCGGTCAGTCCTTTTACTACTACTACTAGGTTAAAGTATTTGCACTTTGAAAAGACCTCTGGTACTCATATGCAGTTTCTAAGTAGAATACATTGTGGCTCAGACCAAGGATTTAAATTACATGATTAGATCACTTCTGCCAGAAGCCTCTTTTTATGGTATGACTTGTGACTCATCTGACTCAAAACAGACTGACTATATCCATAGCACATATGCACACTACTACATAGTACACACGCTCACACACACACACAAGCAAGGAAGCAAGAGTGTGAGCTCACTAACAGACTGTGAAAAAGCTGATAATGGTTTTCTCAGTAATAGGGGTTGAAGGTTGAAAAAATGTTAACCTGATACCTTCTGTAGAAAAAGCGTAGTGACAGTTTAGTATCAAAGCGTCAGCAGACATTTTTGGAACAACAGAAACATCTGCCGTTGACAGGATGCATTTACCATTTTAACACATCAGTGACAAGCAGATTTGTCTAATTTTTACCTGGCAGAGGTAAGTGAACATATGTACTGCAGCTTGAGCTAATCCCAGAGGAAAATATTACTTCCTACAGCAGACTTATCTTTATTTCTCAGAAATAAAGTACATCTTATTGACTTGTGATCTGTGTTTTCTGGAAATCCCATTAGGAGACGAAGAACAACAGAAGACCATTTTAAGATCTTAAATGGAGCTTAGATTGGACTTATATATCAAACTTCACAGGACACGGTTTCTTAAGACTTTCATTTAAGAACTATGAGACAAAGGCCAGATTTTTATCAAATTCTGAATTGTTTCTCTTAAAATCCCTCACAAAGAAAAGCCACAAATCAGCTCAATATAAGATCTTGTTTGGTTCTGAAAGACAAATCAAGACAAATTAAAACAACCATGCATTACATTATACTTAGCAGGTGCTTTTATCCAAAGGGACTTACAATAGAGGAGACAAATCAAGCTACAGATAAGCAGAGAGGAACAGAGCACAAATCTACCGGCTACCATTACAGTTAACAGCCTAAACCTCACTCCAATCCAGGGGGTATTCCATATAAGTGTTTTAATAACCCAGATATGTGAACCTAAAGCAAGGGGTAAAGCTCCCAATACCAGAGCTTTATGGCTTTGTTTTACTAGGGCAAGGAAGCCATAAGGTTTACCAACTAAGCTTTGAGTTACAGTAAAAAACCCAGGTAACTAAACCTGCTTTGGAAAACTCCTAGACCATGGCACCATGGCTGCCTTATCCACTGAATGTTGTTGTTTCAGGATAGGCTTTGTTTTTGTTCATCATCTTTGTTTAACTAGATTTTATAGCTTGTCAGTATACACAAGCCAGACTCCACAACTACTCTAAGCATTTTTATTTGAGGTTATAAAGTTAAGAAATAGTAAGCATATTTACAGTATATTAGTGTTTGTGGTGTAGTTTAGGCTAGTGACAGTCAAAAAGGGCTTTAGTTTTTGAGATACATCATACCGGAGGAAGATTTCACAATCTTTGCAGCAAAATGTTGTTATCCACGAACCAACTTTATATTACATTACACTTATTTATATGGGAGACCATAGAGCCGAGGAAAAAAAACAATATTGGGTTTAGTTCTACCTCTGGGGCAGATCTCACAACATTTTAGGGGCTTTGTCACTAGCATAGTAATGAATGTAATGTGATAACTTTCACATTCACTGTAAAATCTCACCACCCCTGCCGTGGCAGTACCAGAGAGAGGCTGGGTGTTAATTGGACTCACCTGCCCAAGGGTGCTGACTATTTAAAGACTAACTGCACACCAAAGCGTGTTTTTTTCTTTTTGTTGTTACAGCTGTTAGATTTGTGGTATTTAGCTGGGGTAGCTGTGGCCTAATGGTTAGGGAGTTGGCCTTGGGATCAGTGGGTCACAGGTTTGAATTCTGTACCAGTAGAACAAATGTGGGTGGGGAAGAGAATAACCAGTGTTCTCCTGCATCCTCATCCAAAGCTAAAGTCCCCTTGAGCAAGCTTAAGTATTCAGAACTATTTATACTTATATACCTACAACTACACTCGTATGTTATAGGCCTTTACAACTGGAAATGACACAGTCATTAATTGTTAGTTATAAAGCTTTACAGCAGAATTGATCAGATCTTGTTTATGCACAAGGTACTCAGATGTACCTCCATGCAAGTTAGAAGTATAATTTATTACTTTGAAGTGCTTGGTATTTCACAGGCTTAATTGCTCATAACAACTTATAAAGACTCATAAGCACTTAATTCCTACTGTAAGTAAAGCGAGATGAACTCATAAGTACTTATGAGGATATATTATTTACAAGGAACCATGACTGACACTAAAAGTGAAGTGGTAGACCTGTTTCCCTAGTGTATACAAAAAAGGATTATCACCAAAATTCACTTTAACTGAAAAGTTCCAATATTGCAAAATTATGTTTGTTATAGTAATGAACATGATTAAAACAAAAAAAATGTAAACGATATATATTATAAATAAATACAAATCTCTGTGATATGTTAGTTTAACATTTTTATCACGTTTAATTTTCATTGTGTGCTCATAGTGCAAGTCAGTCAGCATAACCCTCCCAATTATAAAAAAAACAGCTTTTAGTCTTGCCTTTTGACTGACTTCAAAAGTATATAATGATGGTTTCTGCTTTCCAGCCGTGACAGAGTTTTGTGCGGAATGTTTGCAGCTCTCGTCTTGCTCATGCTGCCATAACGGCTTGTTTTGACATTGGACATAACCAAGATAACTAAAGCTGTAAGCATTGGCAGTTTGCTGAACCCACAATTATTTCTGGTTTTCTAAGTTCCAGTTATTTTTCTCCCAATGTATGAAACTGACAGAGAGGGACTTCAGTACCTGTAGTGTTATTTCTCTCGAGGGATAGAGAAGTTCCACATGAGAGAGGTGGGGGGGTGGGAAGAGAGAGTATGCTTGTATTAGTGAGAAAGCAAGAGAGTGTGTGTGTGAGAGAGCGAGAGAGAGAGAAAGAGAGAGCGAGAGAGAGGGGTGGGGGGGAGCAGAGAGGGAGAGAGAGAGAACAAGGCAGACATAATTAATAGCAGTTTTAGACAGGCAGTTGTGCCAGCCAGCCCTGGTTAGCACTGACACACAATAATTTGCTCTCAGCATCCAGTGCTCACCCTGGCGAACTGTAATTTCAGACTACTTTTCCTGGCACTAGTTTATTAGCCCAGCTAGTACAATAAATAGGTGTGTGTGTGTGCATGGGTGTGTGTGTCTGGCCGCTGAGGAAGTAAAGTCCTTAATAATGTTCCAATAATTTGATTTCATTTATTTGACAACTTTTACACAATGCTGTGGGTCAACAAATTGTCTGTTTTGAATAAATGAGACAGTTAAGCATAATATGTAACACTGAACACGCAACAATAACTCTGACCTGTATTGAACTGTCACTGAATGAATCTGTAGTGAGTGACACATCACTTTTGTGTTGTGTATTGTTACACAGAGGAGGATGTGGTGTCAATGGCAGACTCGACCATCACGATAGACGACATCGAGGGAGAACTCTTTAAAATCGAGCGGATTCGCGATGCGTTGGTGAGGCGTGAATCAGAGCTGAGATACATGTGAGTGCGGAGTCAGGTGACTCTCTTGCTCGTCTCACACACTTGATTTCTCACCCGTATTTTCTCACACCCAAGTTCTCTCCTGTCTCACTCACCTTCTCACCCTTATTGGCAGAGGAAAATATGACTTCACACAACACTCTGTCTTTCAGAATCAAAAAAGATCTTATCGATTGTACAGAGCCAGTTTTCTTAGGTCTGTTTTCTCTCTTGCCCATCTCCTTGGCTTTTTCACTACTTCTCCACTTTTCCATTACTTCTTACGGTAGTTTTATCTTTGTCTCTTGTAAATAAATATATCTTATTGATTTCCGATCTCTGTCTCCTAAATACTTTTTTTTGGAAAGAAATTGGGGAAGAACATTACAAGATATGTTTAAGATGTTAAGTTAAACTTAGATTGGGCTGTACTGGACTCTCGTTCTAAGATGTTGAATTTTAGAAGTATGAGACAAAGGCATGATATCACTGAATTCTGAGTTGTTTCCCCTGAGGAAAAAAATGTTAAAAATCAGATTAATATAAGATCTTATTTGTTTCTAAAGGTCAACACCATTCTAAAAAGCAATATTTTCCTCTGTCTCCTCATGCCTGGTTTCTTCCCTGTGTGTCTCACTCACTTTCTCACCCATAATTCCTCACACCCAATTTCTCTCCTGTCTATCTCACTTACTTTCTCACCCATTTATGATAAACAGCAGCGGTGAGAGGTAGCCATATGTTCCCACACAGATGAGAACATTTGCATGGAAATAAACTGTATGACAGTTGCCTTGTCTCCTAGCCCCCAAACAACAGAGCCCCCCGTCACTCAAATGAGGACCACAGGTGTGTACAGTCAGGATCATTCTGTTTCCATGGTTGCTCATAATGTGTGTTGATTGTCACTATGGTGAATGAGTTGTGAAAGGACGATAAGGCATTCCTTTATTGGAGCATCATATGTGAGTTTTAATGATGTGGAGATGTTAGTCAGGCTGAATAAATTCTCTCCCAGTCTTAATGAGCTATTTATACACTGAATTCACCCCTTCTTTTCCTAGCCATCTACTGTAGAAGCAATCCAAGGAGTGGTCTTACATATGCAGGAGAGATGTAGCATTAGAACCATTTAGTTATCCATCAATATAAAGCTTTTGAACTATTTCACAGTGCAAAATTGGCCAGCAGCAATCCAAAATATACTGAGCTATATTATTTATTTATGAATTTATTTGCTTGCTTGCTTGTTTATTTATTACCTAGTTTTAATATCAACTACACATTTTATCATGTCATACCTGTCCATGTTAACTGCTGTAATGTGAACAGCAGGACTAATGATGCTTACTTTTCGTCCGTCGTCACCCTTCCAAATATACCAGTAGGCCTACTGCATTACCGTATCTATCAATCTATCCATCTATCCATCCATCCATCTATCTATCTATCCTATGTCCTTGTGGGCCCTTCTGCTTTTACCACCCACAGGCACCTGATCGTCCAGCTGCCGCTCATTAATATTTCAGTGGCTTTGCTCTCCAGGTTGGCAGGAGCACCTCTGTTGCATGTGTATTAATCTCCAGCTCTTCAGCAGGACTCTGTGCATCAGTGGAGTCTGAGGCCTATTTATCTCAGGGAGTAAAAGGATTTACAGACTCTCAATGGGGCTCACAGCTATGGGTCAGTCCTAGACATAGAGAGAGGAGTCCTCACTGAGCTCAGTTATAAACCTAAGATGAGTCAGTTAGGCAATAATGAACACTCAGCACATTTCTCCAGACAAGGAAATCACATAGCAGGTGGCAATAATTGACTCCCACATAACTGGTTTATCCCACACACACATCCACTTATGCATATTACGACCAGTGTATTTGCCTTTTTATGTTCTAATGAGCTGAGTGAACAGATTGTATCCTTCATCTGAGGGCAACACAAAGACATTGTTTAAACATGCCCATATGTCCACCAGCAAAATATTGAGGCAGTATTTTATGTGTAGTCCTTTCTAGTCGTACACTACATTCATTGAAATGTCCCATCACATGTTGGTAACAACAATGACATGCTTGTGTTTGCTGTTTAAAGGGTGGAATTAACTGGTGTCTTTTCCCTCAGTGAAATTCCACACCTGAATACTGCCCTACAAAGCCAAAAGGCAGTAACTGCATAATTTGTGAAATTACGTTTAGGCTGGAAATTCACTTCATAACACCTCTTGTCTTGAGACTAAATCTCTTTCTTCTTACTATTAAAAAAGTACATAAAAGCATCCCCACTATTATACCTACAACACGTTTGACTGGGCAGTGTGACAACTTTAAAGGTATTTTACCCAGTTTCTATGTTCACATAGTTACTGCACTTTGCTTTTGTAGGGCAGATTTTTTTTCCTGCAACCAGAAAGCTAATAAAAATGAAAGAACAAGTGTCTGTAAGTAATATGCAGGGGTAATACAAGATGTGATATAGTGTCAACTACATATCACTTTCAAAAACATATCAATATTACGTTAATATCAATATATCTCCCAGCCTTTGTCCCAGATGTTTGACAAAGCATGGAATCATTACAAGAGGGCAACACCAGACTGATGGGTTAAATTCCCGTAGAGCACATGTAGTTACAGTGTATATGTTTTACCAATACTTTGGATAACATTCATTTAGTTAAGGAATAAACTGACATGTAACATATAGAGTTCAGTATTGTTTCCTCTGTTTACATATTGTAAAGTTGTTCTATGACTTCAGGAAACGTATATCTGATATTTACTTATTCCTTCTTGTAGGATGGATGACATTCAGCTCTGTAAGGAGATCACTCGGCTGAAGAAGGAGCTGCAGAAGCTGGTGTCTATTCCAGGTTAGGCCTCTCTGCTGGTCATAGTGATGGGAGTCAGCACTTCTGTTTACTGAAACTCACCTCATAAGCAGAGTGAATAAGCTGGCCACATGCAGCATCTAACTTAAATGAAAAGTTATGTTTAGATTTATGGAGTTTTCACATCAGCAGCAGGGTTCTGTATTGCTTGCCACTATGCTGGATGCTGGCCAGTTGTCCCTGCACTGTGCCTGCTACTGAGAATGAGAAAGATAGCTGGGATTTTTAAAGAAAAAAAAACTGTATGTTGGTTGTTCAGTATGCTTTCCGTGGTCGCTTGAATATATCAAAGTCAAAGTCAGCTTTATTGTCAAAATCCATAGGCCCACAGTGTTTATTAAACATCTTATAAACAGTACATCGAAATTACTGTGGAGCAGTGGAGGGGGGACTCCATGGAGGAAGATGTGTCTTAGGTAAGTTTCACCAGGCTGGGACACTTACACTAAGACTCAGAATAATGGAAGACGGGAGTAGTGTGTGTCAGGGTCAGAGGGAGGCGGGAGAGTTTAGCATCCTGACAGCTTGGTGTGAACGAAGCTGTCTTTCAGCCTGCTGATAGAGGGACCCCACAGGAGAGAGTCGTTCTTTTGGTAAGTTTCACCAGGCTGGGACACTTACGCTACATATGCCATGCATACTGTAGTAAAAGTTAAACAAAGTTGAGTTTTGGCCAAGGCAAGCAGTAGCACAGTAGAACCATGGCTATTGGTGGGGTAACACAATGCCACATTTGCTTCCGGCACCAGACAAGACATTGAAACAAATAGGGTGACACTTACAGTGGTGTGGCTACCGTGCCCTACGTGGAAGCACTTTTAGACCCCTTTATAAATTCACCTGTGTGTAACAGTTATGCCTAGCATACACGAGTCTACACTGCAATGTAAGACTAGAATTTATCTCACTATTCTAAACTCAGGGTTAGTGGTATGACTTTTTAAATGACAGATCTGAGAGAATGTATAGTTTGACAGGGTGTTCCATTTTAAGAGAATTTGCAGTCTGTGTTGCTCTGGCATCTTCAGTGAGTGGTTGTTGATAACCCTGTGGGTGTATTCCATATGACAGAAGAATTTGTGCTACTGTGTTAATTGGATCTGGCACATCAGATTATGTAATTTTATTTGTAAAAATGTGTGAATATGAAAATATGAGTATCATTTGAATATTCCCCTTTCATTCTTAATCACGCCTGTCTTAGAGAGGAGTTTATTTTCACCCCAGGCAAAATACAAATTCAGTCTCCATTAAACTGTGACTTTTGTTGTTGTTGTTGTAAAGGCTTTAATGGTGTCTCCTCTACAGACAAAGACAAGTCAAACGAAGACAGGCAGAAGGAAGAGGAGCTGCTCCTGCAGATCCACAAGCTGGTCGAGGCCAGGGACTTCCTGGTGGATGACGTGGAGTTTGAAAGACTAAGGTCAGAAATCATCAGTCACTCCGTCTGTCTTTCTTTCTCTCTCTCTCTCTCTCTCCCTCTCTCTTTCTGTGATCTATTTGAGCATACACAGGCACCCACAAGACTCACATTAACAAACCATTTTCTCTGAAACCCAGTGGCCATGCTGATGTGTTGTTAGCATGTGTCTTGTGCGCTCCGTCATTTCCATAGTTATCAGATCAGATAACATGATGTTGTTCATGCAGACCAAACGCACTTCCAGGAAAAAACACAGTAGGCTGTCATGAACAATAGGAAGCAGATGAGTGAGGACCACAGAGCCAGGGCCTATTGCATATTGATAACAGATTGCTCTGTTGTATTGTCAAAGACATGGATCTAGCACAACAGGCTGAACCAGGGCTTTTTTTCATTGTTTATTTGATAAGCTGGCAAGCCCAAAGGGCAAACTCCCATATTGGCTGAACTCCAAGACCCTATCATATTTATGGTTACAGTCCAACCCATATTCTGTCATTCAATTTTCCACAGATCGCACAATGAAATCTCACACGCTGATGTGTTTTCTCGAAGGCAAAACCATAGTAATGACTTTTTTTCCATCTGCCTGCTGTTGTGGCCTTTGTTCAGCGAAAACTGTTCACATATGCACGGTACATTTACCTTTCCATAGGCTGGTAGTAGAAGAACAATACAATCAGTTTCCTTAAAATATCCCCATAAAATAATGTCAGAGGAAAATAGTCATTCGCTGTTAACACATATGCATCACACACAGCGCGGTGAGAGATATACCCTGGGGATAGTGTGCTTAAACAATGTGAGCAAATGACACACCATCAGTAACACCGCAGCTGTGTCTGCCATGATTACCATAGTTACCTCTCCTTTAACAGGGAACGTGAGGAAGACAAAGAGATGGCTGATTTCCTCAAGTCAAAGTTCCCCAGAAGCTCTAAGAACAGAGGTGCGTGGTTTGAATTACATGTTATCTGGTTCAGCTCTAACAACAGACATGAATGTCACCTCATTTGTTTCAGTCGCCAGGATCTCATGTGGTATGTTAACACGTAGACACAGAAAACATACATTTGCAGTTGTTAAAATAATACAGATTTTTTTTCTTCTGGAAATTGTTATTCAGTGGTTGCATAAGATTTCTTTTGTCCAACAACATGAAGTTTTAGTTGATAAAGGTTGATGACAGTCAGGGAACAGTTAAAAAGTTATCTAGCTGAAACCTGTTCAGACATTTTCAAGTGGAATATTAGGAGAGTCAGGATTAGATGGCACTTAGTTCACCGAGTCCGAATTGTCAGTGTTCTCACTGAGGATGATCATTATATTTCCTCATCTATTTTCTTCTCAATAACAAGGCTTCAGTCCCTTTTTAAGTAAAACGTGTTGGTTGTCACAGCAGGGCAGCATCAGACCTTCTTCTCTGTAGAGCTGCTTGCAAGAGACTAACATCATGCAGACATTTTTCTTTGTGAGGCTGTGAAGCTGCATCCCAGAGTGCACAAACTCCCAGCAGAGTGTCTCTTCTATCTTCTAGAGCTGTCCTCACTCTCTCCTGGGAAAAAAGTGTGTGTGTGTGTGTGTGCGCCTGTGTGTGTATTCTTGCCTGTGTGTGTGTGTGTATGTGTGTGTGTGTGTGTGTGTGTGTGTGCGCGTGTGTGTGTATTCTTGCCTGTGTGTGTGTGTGTGTGTGTGTGTGTGAGAGAGAGAGAGAGAGAGAGAGAGAGAGAGAGAAAGAAAGAGAGAAAGAAAGACGGAAGGAGAACTCACTTGTGTATGGCTGTATGTGTGTGCATGTGTGTCATTGTGTGTGTGTGCATGTGTGAGTGTGTGTGTTTGACTTTGTTTCATTTTCATATATTGACAGCCTTTGAAGAGCTAACATTCTCAGTTTTTTTGTCAGCTAAATCTGTGTATTTACAATGAATACCCAGTGCAATATGAACATGACAAATGTGAAGACAGGTTGTTAACTTCTTTGTAAACGATTGCTTGTATGTATGTATATGTTTATTTCAGATCCACTGTCTAACCAAAGATCGGCGTCCCGGGCTGAGCGAGCGTCCTCCTCCCCGTTTGTCACCAAAACAGGCCTGACGTTACTGAAAGAGTGCTGCGGTTTCACCTGCTCCATTATGTAAGGGTGGCGGGGAGGGACATACAGAGCCAGGGTTTTGCCAAAGGCATCAGCAGGAGGTGTATTCTCAGGCCCAGTTGGCACACTATGCCACGCAGCATGACTTCATACGCATGCCTGTGGTGCCCACCCATCCAGCGCAGAGGCAGTAGTGTTCTGCTCCAGAGTGGTACTGTACTATCTGTACTCTCTCTCTCTCTCTTTCTTTCTCTCTCTCTCTCTCTCTCTCTCTCTCTCTCTCTCTCTCTCTCTCTCTCTTTCTCTCTTTCTCTCTCTCTCTCTCTGCCTCCTCTTTCTGTATGTATCCGCCTATATGCTGTTCATTTTCTCCAGAAGATTTAGCTGTCCGACTCTCTGCTGACTTTACTCTGATCTGTGTGTGTGTGTGTGTGTGTGTGTACACACGCGGGCAGTTTCATTTTCCAAAAGACCCTGGAATAGTCTGTTGCAACATTTGTTTTATTTTTTTATTTATACACTCTCCTGTGATGGACACTCCAAAACAACCAAAGCCCTGCAGAAATCTCCAAACACTAAAGTTGTAAATAATTCTCACCATTATCACTGCAGTGATAATCTGTTTATCTCAATTGCTCATTTCATGGGCATTTTAACCACAGTAATTATGCAGGAAGCAGCACTATCTTAATTTAACATTAATCAATAAATTAACTGCATTTAATATTAATCAATGAATTGACTGCACCTGACATTACTGCCACTTTTTGTATTCATTCTGCAGCTTCAGTATGTCCTTACTAACAAGCAGCAGCATCCAGCCTAGTTGCTGGAATTCTCTGTTCACGGTAAAAAGTGCTGCATAGAACCAACTAAGGCAAAACATTAAGGCAGTGCACTGCATGGATCATTTTGTGTTGGTTTAACTTCCACTGTTTTTCAAGTATCATGGACAATTCCATGAATGTTCATGATACTTAAAATATGTAGCACATTAAAGCAATGTAAAAAGATCCATGAAGCATGTTGGCTTAATTTTTTAAAGTTGGTTAAGTTTTTTAAGTTGGTTCATCTTTTACAGTGTACACATTTGAATGCATGTAAAGCTGAGCCTTATATTTAGTAGTGCAGTGACAATTATGTGCCTGCTTTTGGTAAAATCTACAAAACCTCCAGTTTAGTGGTGTCAGTGACATACAGTAATAGGCATGTCACTTCTACAAAGCACGGCTGTGCATTGGTCGTACCTTGTTAAATGTAATTGGACCTAAATGACTGGATACAAAAGACAGCATGTCAGAGTGTTGAAAGCAACACAACCATTTGTGCCATTTTAACTCGGTTTTGCGCAGAGCTATTCCAAAAGGTCTGCTCCTGATAAATTGACTTTACATATGATCAAGTAAAGGGGAAAACTGCCTTTGAAAGTAGAGCCTGATGAGCAGTCTTGCAAATGCAGAGTCAGGCATATTTAATGTAACCACGTGTACGTCTGTAGCTTTATCCAGTAAATGGGTTGAACTGTCCTTGATTATTTAACATGAATTGATAAGGGGTATACTCTAGCTGTCTTTTAACTGGATTGCACCAAGGTAGCGTCAGGTAAAAACACTGCAGTGCAGTACAATACATTGCATGCTGTTTGTATCATTATTCTGACAACTGGCACTACAGAGCTGAGGTGTTATCAAGCACAGTTCCCAAGCATCCACATCACCACACTGCCAAGATTTTAATGAACTAAACATCATCAAAGGGAGTGAGGTCGTGACGTTATGATCATCAGCTCTGTTTCTAATTGAAGTTAACATAGCCATAATCAGATATATGTAATTGAGTTATTATGTAACCTTATATCCCTTTGAGTAAGTGACCTGAGCTATGCTGGTACCACTTTATTAAAGATGCCTAAGCATTCATTGCACTACCAATTGTGGTTTATTCCATTTAACTAGATAATGACTTTAATTACCCAGCTTGGGATAAATAAAGTACATCTATCTATCTATCTATCTATCTATCTATCTATCTATGAACTGTTACATAGTCTAAAAATGTTAAAGATTGCAAATCTATTTCTAATTCTTCACCTTCTCTCCAGATATCTACTAACAATAAAGTCAATTAAGTTATGCGCCAAAACCGGGTGAAGACAGTTATCAGCTTACTTGTTACTGTAACTTGTTAATGCATATTTTAGTTATTCCAATAAGAAGTACCCGAACACCCAAATATGGGCATGACACCTCCACACAATTCATGTGGGACTTCATTGTATCTCTGAGTGGCTGGGTGGGGTGGTCTTTCTCTCTGAGGGTAAGCACTGAGCTCTTCGCCGTGGAGACCAGTCTCCATAGTTACCAGAGTGTAGGCACTCAGTGCGCACACATACGTAGAGGGGTAAGGATAAGGAGAACCTACATATTAGCAGTGCACAGGGGTTAGGTAGGCGGCAAGAGTTCGGTTTCCATTCATCTTACATCAGCTGTGTACATTCATAGTAATTTATCTTGACCAGATTATTGTGCATTTCACTTTTGTCTGTTCGTCCGTCCGTCCATATCTATCTATCTATCTATCTATCTATCTATCTATCTATCTATCTATCTATCTTCTTATTCGTATAACTAAAATGTGCATTAACAAGTTCGCTGGAAACCTGGTTACTGTCTTAACCATTTTTTGGTGCATTTATGTAACTTAATCGCTTTTATTGTCAGTAGAGATCTAAGGTGGGGAATTACACATAGACTTGAACATTTTTTTGAATATTTAACAGTTCATTATCTAGTTAAAATAAAAGCGTGCAAAAGAAATATAGTCTGTACAGCAGTCACACAGCTGCTCAAGCCCTCACATTGACACTAATGGTTTTTATTGTTACTTTTTTTACTTCTCTCCCTCGGGTGTCCTTGGTCTTTAAAAATGGCAAAGAATATAATCCTTTTTGAAAAAAAAAAAGATTGGAACACCTTGTACCCGTGTCCTGGAATTTAAGATAACAAAAACAAGTTTGTTTTCCAGTATATGATCTGCACAGAAGCTGTCTCAACCAATTTTATTTTTAACTATTCCCTCACTCACAGCAGCATATCAAAAAGCACTATTTCTAGCCAGGTCTGCCCTTTTTCTCTGCTGTAAAAGCATGATGCTGAGAATGGAACTGAAGGCGGCTCAGCCACAATCATTGTCATCCCCACTATGAAGGTCATGCCTGTCAATCACATGCCACACACTCTCTCACACTGCTGTGTCACCAGCAGGCTCACACACCTCCCATTCACCATGGCAACAAACTCATGTCTTAATGTTTTTATTGATGTCATGACTTCACAGTAGCACAATACCTAATTTTATGGCCCCTGAAAACCATTAAAGTGTGCCACTGTGGTCACAAATCAGTAATAGAAGTGTTACACAATACTATTGAGTGGAAGTCAGTGTGCAAGTCTTGATTCTGAAGGTTAATGGCACCAAATGGCTTGACACGAGGCCGGGACACGCTGCCATCAAAGGTGTCAGGTGCCGTGGCGATCACCTCAGGGCAGCTCCAGTGGTGCTCAGCCTCCACTCAGCTGTCACGGCACTATTCCTCAGATGAAGTGCGTATTAGAACAGTCAGTGGGCTTTTAAGGCTGATATCTCAACTCAACTGTAAAGTGGAACAGACGAGAAATGTACTCAGTTTACTTACCTACTTGAAAGGAACACTTTTTTGGAAAATAGGCTCATTTTCCAACTCTCTTTGAGTTTGGGATAAATAAAGTATCACTACTAGTTAAACAGTTGAGTTTTATTGTTTTTGAATCCATTCAGCTGATATCTGGGTCTGGCAGTAGGATCTCCTAATCTGGCAGTAGCACTTCAGGTTGTATTTTAGCCTAAATATATAAATATGTTGAGAGATATACTCAGTAATCATTGAAGTGAATCCAAGTTATATTGTGTCAAAATGTTAATTATTTGTCATAATTTCAGACACTATGCCATGTTGTTTTTATGTAATACATTGTACATGTTAAAGTAATAGTTGCCATTTACTTAACTTTCCTTCTATAAGGTACAGTAAAGATAGACACCTCTGAAACTAAGGCTGAGCTGAGTTGCAGAGTCATTGTTACAATTGCTCTTTTTCAGAGTGAAGTGACCTTGACAAGTACCCACCTGCATTGTGGTGTGCATTTTACTTTTGCTAGAAAATTGTATATTGGAGAAAAAGATTAATACATTTACATTCTATCATAACCAAGGTGCCGAAGAGAGGATCCCTGAAAATATTCTTCAGAAGTGATCTTATTTTAGCTATTCTTTGTAATGCATGAAGAGAAATTAATAATAAAAGTGTGTTGCAGCTGAAGAAGAATTTAATGATCGGATCACTGCAAGTATTAGGTAACTTTCACAGCCTCAGATCTTCCTGAAAAGAATTTAAATGCAATCACATTCTATGATATAAAGATTGCTTTCACTGTCACATGCTGTCTGGAGAGAAGGAGAGAGTGTTGACTTACTACAGTTTTTTGTTTTGTACCATCCTGGCAGTCTGCTGTCAAGATTTTCATATAATCTGTAAACGGAAACTGTGTAGCCCAAACACTCCCTGTCTCTGCCATGGACTTATACAAAACAGTGTTCTGGGAATTGTTTTTTTTTTATTCAAGACATTTGCTCACTGTACATTCTTTTGTATCTATTAAATTGTCCTTATATCTAATAGAATATTTTGTCTCTGTTACATACACTATAAAATACATAGCCTATGTATAAACTGTTCATTAAGCAAAAATAGCTAAAATATGAGAAAGTGATAGCATTATGTCTAAGTTCTTGCTTGATATTTATGTCTCATTTGAATTTCTGTATTTGTACAGTGCCAAAGCAGACAGACTATACTTTGTTGTGGGATGTTATTTTAAGAATGCAAATTCTGTTGATGTTATATGCAATCAATCATGTAAAAATCGATTAAAAAACAACTTAAGAGATATATATGTTTTGGATTGTCAAGCAGTTGATTGTTGACACCTACACCATTAGGAGGCAGAGCTCTTAAGCTCAGAAGTTGTGGCCTGGAGGGTTGATGTCCAGCAGGGCTCCATCAGATTCTGTTTAACTGATTAGGCATGTAGGCATGTGTATATATCTGTGCTTGGGTGCTTTGATACAGTGGAGCCACAAGTTGGTGATTATGGTAGGCCTACATATGGTTGCAGTGACATCACTGAGATTTTCTCCTCAGATATTTCTGCGATTTCATCCAAATCTTAATTGACATCAGAGATGCAGCCTTATAATTCACCTTTTGCAAAATAATGGGATTTTGAAATAATTTTCAAATGTAATGTATATCTGTTTGTAAAATGTTACACGGTCAACCAAAAGCACTAAGGATTCCACAGCTTTTGGCAGTCGTTGCTGCTAATTTGTTTAGTCTCCTACAACTCCAGGCAGTTTTAATAGATAGAGCAAAATACTTTGAAGTTGTACTTCATATTTTGTACTCAGGCTATTAACCACCTCAAAGAGAACCTCAAGGCAAAGTGTCATTATAAATGTCTCGGGCCAGCACACAGGCACGCTCTCCTTATTTCCTTCTCTTTTCCTTCACTTCATAACCAATGACTCATCGCAGGCTGTGTCCACGCGGACGGCAGAATAATCAGCCTATTAGGATTCGAGCTGCTTTGGCGATACGCTGGCCTTGCCCGCACGCTGTCATTATGGTGTGAGTGCGTGCGCGCGCACTCGGCCAGAAACTTGTTTAATATGTAGGAGTGAACCAGGTTCGCGCGCCTCGTGGATAGACGTGTCTGAGAGCGACAAGCTGTGAATTTTTATTTCGCTTCCAGGCTGGGCAAGGGCATGCATCTTCCTTTAGTTATTTGTTTGCACCAATAGTATATTATAGCCATTTCGCTGTTAGTTTTTAAACGCCACAACGCAACCATTTTAAGCTATGCATTTTAAAAATAGAATATAATGCTGTACTGGACTAAACTTGGACATCTCTACCAAGGAATCCCCTAATTAATGTTGTCTTAAAGATATGAAATCTGTAATTATTTGCATGTGTAATTAAGTGGACTCTCATGCTCAGGTGTCCCTGTAGACTCATGTTCCTCTTCATATATAATGTGAGAGCCATGTGAAGTCCTGACACTATCAGTTCATGTTTGAGCTGGCTCATACCGATCCTCACTGAGATTCCATGTTCTTTACTACCATGACAACAACCTCAGTGTATGTGTGTGTATGTGTGTGCCTTCACATTGCGAGGCACAATGGGTTGGTGGACCTGGTAACACATAGCATCAGAGATGTACAGGGACTCTCAAAAATTGACAACTACTGTGCTGTTAAATGGACTGGTTCAATGCTAGTCAGGATAACCCCCCTTTCAGTAATATCCCAAATACCCCTATTTTTTGTGAAAATAGACTATTGCTTTGACCTATACATGGACACTTGCTACCACTCCACAAGTGGCTGCTACTAACCAAAGCTTTAGCTATAGGCTAATTGTCCAATTGGCAGCCTGGGACATGTACATAGACCTGCCATGCACAGGCTGCAACCCTGTGAACTGATTAAGATCAATTTATAAAACACTTGCCAAGTACTGCTTAATCTCTGCCATAATAGGCAGTATATCAATGTGGAGAAGGATATGCAAGGTCTATCTTTAACCGTCAATGTAGTGCGTGTGCGTGATATGTGTGTGTGCATGCACACATGTGAAGGTGGGTGTGGTTTGTCTATGATGACTCTAAAACAGCAGTGGGCTCCATTCACTTCAAAGCCAGCAGTGGTGCATTGCAGAAGCCTGATGACTCATCCCCAGGTATCAGAGACAGAAGATTGCCATTGTTGTGAAGCCCTCATTTGACAGCATAGGAGCAAGGACAATCTAGTCATCTCAAGGTTATTTAGCACACACTGAAATGCATGTAGCACATATACTCTAACATGAAACCTAAATGTCGAAACTAAACTTAAAGTTGTCATGTGGAAAACACGCATGATGATAAACATTAAGCATTCCGAAACAGCACACCTAACTTTTCTCAAAATTAGCCATAATGAGCTTTATCCTACTGATATACTGCTTATGTTTATGATTATTAAAAAACATACATTTCAATCAGCTTTAAAACATATTTACTTAAAGGTTAGGTGAATCGAAATTTTCTATACCATTATTATTTTTGTCTTACTTTTCCATTGCAAAATGTTCATGGTTGTTACTTTGTAGAGGCCACTGTTGTCATTGTAAACAGCTTGTGGTGCCTCTGAAGGCTTGTACATAGAGTGATGTTTAAAGCCAAATGTGTTGCACTCCTCCCCCTTTCTTTGACTTTTTTCCTTTTTTCCTCTTTCTCTATCTCGCTGTGCAGACAGTTTGAGCCATAAACATGTGCTCAATTAGGTGCCCCTGCTGGCTGTGTCCAGCACAGTTACCTAGCAACATGCCAGCATCCTAGCCAGTTAACATGTTTCCTGATTTAATTATTTTACTTGTATGTGGGTAAAATTGTGTATGTATGTGTGTGTATGCATGTGAATGGGCTGTTTCTTTTTCCATTTTAAAAGCAGTTTATTATGTGCACAATATGTGATTGCTTTCCTTGCATGTACACTGCTTTGAAAATATAGCTATTGAATGAGTAAACAACCACTTGACATTTACAATGTGTTTACCCAATGGAAAATCAGAACTGGAAACTCTTGGTCTTGGGCCACACTTAAGCTCCAGTTTCTTGAGCCCCTTACAATGTCATGTATTAGTTTCAGTCTACTGTCAAGCACCTTATATTCCTCCAGTCTTAAATATGCAGACCAGTATTGTGTTCATGAACAAGCTATTATGTAGGTGCACCAGGCAAGATTTCTCAGTATGCTGAAGAGTTGTTGTATAGCAGAAAAAAATATCAAAGAACCTTGTTTTCTAGTGATGTTCCTAACATCATGCTTTGACACTTTCCTTTTATACACTCGAAAGGAGGTATCATAAGCTAATCTTTGCCACCCACCCCAGTTACTATCAAACCACAGTACGATTCTTTAGCTTGTTTGAATGAATGACTGTGTAGCAGTTACGTGTAGAAGAAAGAACAAAAAGGAGAGAGAGAAGCTTGTCTCCATGTACCTTGAAAGTGTGTTCCTTGGCATGTGTGTATGACTATAAAATACAACCTATCTCTTACTGTATGTGATACCCACATAAATAAGGCAGTCCTAGTTGCATATGACTTGGAGGCTCCTTTGAAAACGTTAAGTTCCTCGAACAGAGAGTCAAGTGTGTGAGAGCTTAGCCAGGTCACAGTCTGGTAATTGCTACATGCGTGGGGAGGACGATTGGATAATTGGTGTCTCTGCTGAGCATCAACCTCCCGGTTCAACCTGTCTCTCTGTCAATGGTCTTAACGAAGGAGTTTAATTCCCTGTCTTCATTCAGGCAAGTGCTACAACCACAAAGAATACCTTACTGCCTCTTTATCCATCTCTCTTTCCCTTTCTCTTTCCTATTTCCCTCGCTTTTTATCGTCATTGGTTGGCTAGGCATTGTGCTGATTCTCTGATTGTCTGTGCTACTGTATCTTCAAGTTGCATGTAGCACAGGGTTGTAACAAATACTGATTATTGCTTCAACAACACCTTAGACTCAACGTCTCATATTGTCCCAATTGAAAGTTAAGTTAGTTGAATTTGGCCCATTTTTGCAAAGTAATTTTGCTAAATGAATTTTAAAAATCCTATTTTTTAGTCAATTGGCTGTCCCTAGCCACCCCTAGGTATTGTGGGACCACAGACAGACAGACAGACACACACACACACACACACACACACACACACACACACACACACACACAGAAGGCTGACTTATTTTTTTCCTCTGCAAAGTCTACCAGCTCAGTTTCCTTAGGATCAGATGGTGCTCAGTGAGCAGCTTTTTAAAGACATCTCCTCGTATACCGGCAAACATCAGTGTCTCTTTGAAAATGCCTGACTACTGAGCTTTAACCCAGACTATGGCCTTGGGCAATGCAGCAGTCTCTGACCTCTGCATGAATTATTAGAAGTCATGTATGCCCACAAGGCAGTAGTGTTGTGATGCAGAAAAAAACATCTACAATTCTATTGGGAAACCCTGCAGCTGGGGAAATACAACATTCACCTTTGTTTCTCCCCTACAGGCAGTCATGGGTCAAGAGTTCAATTCCCCACACCGACTGACCAGCACTCTCCTCCATCCTCCCATGTGAACGAGGTGCCCTGAGCATGGCACCGTCCCCACACACTGCTCTCCGGGCGCCGTTGTCATGGCTGCCCCCTTCTCACACATGTGATGGGTTAAATGCAAAGGTTGAATTTCGTTGTGTACTGTGTGATCACAATGACAAATGGAAATCACTTTTGCTAATCAATCAATAATGTTGTAGACCTTTAACGATTTTCTGGGCAATATTTTGTGTGTGTATATAAATTGACCAAATTTACCAAATCATTGTCAAACACATTCAGTACAGTTGTAGTCACATTGATTGGAATTATAGACAGAAGGTACCATGGGCTTGGAAGAATATGGAACTATGCTTTCATGGATTCACTGTCAAATTCACCACTAAGACAGCACAGTTGTCCAGCTGGGATATTATGCATCAAAGCCCATGTCCATTCAGCATTATGATTTAAACACCTAATTACAGTATCATATTATTTCGAACATTTTACAGAAAATATTCAGAAGCAGCTTACCCAAGGCATTTATCCGCTGGTAGGTTAATAACCATGTGGTTTTGGAGAGCCACAGAATTTAATTTTTGACTGAGCTCAGGACACATGGGTAATGACAGCACATGCTGCAGACATCTGTCACCCAGGTCTGTCAGTCAGTCAAAAGCAGTGGCCAGTCAAGTAGAAATGTGTTGGGTGAGTCATACACCAGTCCGCACCTCTCCAGAGTGGAGAGAGTGACACCTATGGAGAGAGGCACACACAGCACAGCACAGGAGAGCATGATGAAACTGTTTACAACTGAAAACGAATGCATGCATCTTTGCAAAACAGGTAACAATTCTAAGATTCTAACTGCATTTTCAACAACATTTTCAACAAGTTGCAGTTTGACCATATAAATCTGGGAAACACTGTAGTTGTACAGTAACAATACTGAAGTTTGACTACAAACTGGACACTTAAAAGGTTTAAACATTTCACTTCAGTACTTAGGCTTGTCTTAGTCATCCCCTCATACCTCGTCATCCTCGATGTCATACTGCATCACTCTACTGACCTCTACTGAAAACATATCCTGCACTGCAATATTTTGAGTTGGTATAATGAACAGCCAGTAGATGGCGCTATGTCATCGTTAATGAGTGAAATGTACCTGTTCAAAACACCAACCTTTCTTAACCCTGTACTGCATAGCGTTGCCTTGAGGCAACAAACCACATTTTTAACCCCCACACTGGCCCTGTAAAAGAATATATCTTTTTTTTTTCATAAACTATGACCAGACACATCTCTGTCCAATAAAATGATGATTTGAAGTGGGTGTGAGCTTTTTTGGGGGGGGCAGAGCAGTCCTTTCAGGAAGTCAAGCCGCATGGGACACATGCCACACATTGGTAAGATTTGAATCTCTTTTAAACATGTTTAAATTGAACAATTTAACACCAAAAAATATATGCATGTGCATGAATATGCAAGGAAGCTTATTTGATCAATTAAATACCTATTTTGTGTTTATTTATATGCTAAAACAGTATTTTTTCAAACGTTGCCTCAAGGCAACACTGTGCAATTAGTCCTACTTTATTCAGGCAATGTAATGCATTGGTGTGTATAAGTCTTGAGATGTGTCTGTATGGTTAAATGACCATAGTCAGTGTTTTTACCTGCAAATCTAATGAAATGAAAATAATTATCTTTCTTACTCTTCTGTTTAGGAAAGGGCCTATGACTGGAGTGTGAGCAGATGAAGAGGGATCAGATAAAATCACTAGATATCATACGTTCATTTATTAAGGCTATTTTTGAGGATGGCCAATTGTTTTCTATTAATCAATGTTTTTGTATGCATTATTGTTAACTGGGTTGAATAAAAATGTTAAAACATGGATAATATTGTGCATTTTCCTTGTTTGAATAATAATACTTATTATGGAAAAGCTTGGTATTTTTGTACCCTTAACGCGCAGTGTTGCCTTGAAGCAACAAACCAATATCTTATTGGGGGGGTGGTGGGGGGGGGATTTTATTGTTGATCTATAATTAGGGACCCCAAAGCTCCCCTGAAATAGGGTGCAAAAATGTTTTCTCCCAAAAATAAAAATTCATGCAGTACAGGGTTAAGTTATTAAAACTGACACCAACAACTTCACTTCATTAGAAGTCATTAATACACCAACACTAACCTATTGAAAAGGGTGTAATAATATAACAGAGGATTAATATTAAGTCCATCAACGTCAGAATTCTGAAATCCATAGAGATACAGACAATGTTAACTCCCTGAGAGATCTGTCAATAACTCCATGAAAACGCATGGAGTGAAAACGCGCTTACTTTGATGTTTTCATGATAAATTATGGTGTGGGTTAAAGTATTTATAGCTTGTTGAATGCCTGGCCGCCACTCTATCAGAAATAATTGGCAGACATCATAATGGAGCTCTTTGTATAAGAATTGGGGGAGCGCATTAGCCTTATTTCCAATTAATTGGGACAAATTTCAACCTAAAAATAAACGCATCACATCTAGTCTTCTAGCCTACTGTACATTCTGGACCTTGCACGCAAAGTGAGGACTGCAAACCTTTTCACGTGGTTTTCTTCACAATGCCAGGTCTCAACCAAATATGTTGGACCATACGCCCCATATTCCCACTATGATGGACATATCAGTGACCACTGCCTTTTTCCTCCCACGGTAAAGTAACAAATAAAACATCCCCTTTTCAGGTACAGAGATAATTTCTTCTCAGCAGCAAGTGCCATGCCCAAATCCAAGCGGATGCTCAATGAATTTCTTTGAAGACAATGTATTCACAATCCAATAGGTTGTGGTCCTGATCGGAAACAACCCAATCACGATTCCTAGTTAATCAGTGGGTGTGCCCTCGGAGCGCCAAAGAGGCGGGAATAGAAAAAGCTGTGTGAGTTCGGTTGAGCTGTCTGGTGGTGGGGGTGTATCATTGGTGCAAAGGAGGACGAAACAAGGGAATATTGGCTGAATTTCTCCGCACTTGGAGTACAGTTTTGTCCTGCTGGATATCAGTTCATTCGCCTTAGAAGTTGCACACGGTTTATTAACACGTACATCTGGTAAGTTGAAATGGTTCAGGGCTGTTTTTTGCGGAATGTCTCACAACCTAACGGATTATTTGCCATGACTTTTCAATGATGGAGGAATATAACCTAGCGGGCTAACATTAGCAGGCTAACCGGTTGCTTCAAAAAAGATGTTCAGAATTGCATGTGCAAAATTTGAATGAAAGTACTCACGTTGGTGTGCTTTGATCAGTAAACCGTGATCGTCTGTATTGGGCATCCCTTTGAAAACGACAGATACAATTGCTGTGTCAGGTAGCTAGCCAGCGTTAAGATGGGTTTGGGCCACCCACTTACTGATGATGAGGCGCGTGCAACTCCGTTAGTACCAAAGGCACTTATTTAGCCTGCTAGCTACCGCAGCATCCATCCTGTCGCACCCACTGAGGAAGATGCCTGACATTTCATTTTGAAAATATGCCCTATACGTTGCCATACCACCACTGTTTTAGTCGTTTCTTGGGCATATGGACATTTATTGTTATGTTAATTCAGTAAGTTACACCGGATGAAACGAACAAGTGCTGTATAACATCCTAGCTAACACAAGCCGGCTAACATTATAACCTTAACGTCATTCTCTGGCACTTCGTCAGCTTAGTAAACCATAACGTTGTTTTTCCACTTAAGGAGTCTAATGTCGTGACTTTATATTTCTATCCGATGAAAACCCGAGATGGGACTGGGGTCTGTGTGCTCTCTCCCCCGGCTTGGAATGGCCATATTGGCGCACAGTCCTATGATATCATCCTAGCGGTTTTCAGGGGGACGCACAGGCACGTCAGTTAGCTGGGTCAGCTGCACTGATCTCTGCGTCCATATAGTCCTGACCCACTTTTAGCGTGACCATAAAACTAGAAAGAGGTTACATTGGTTTAGCAGATATTTCAATTTTGCATAAGCGACTGTGAAGCTAAGGCGTAGTTAACACCGCGTTATAAAGTTTTTTTATGGAAGGCTGCTCTTGCATGATTTGGTAACAATTCCGTTAGGCCTCCCTAACGGTAGTTCAATAGAGTTTTGCAGTCCTACACGACAACACTGTGTATATCCAATCTAGTAGTCCGTTACAGTGGCGTTACTCCTGTTTTTTTATTCAAACGACATCAGCATTTGGCGTCACCAGTCCCCGTTGTTTAAGCCAATAGCCACTTCAACCACACAAGTGCCTTAAGTTGGTTGAATTTTCTTAACGGCCTGGTGTATATGATAAGCACTTTGCACTTTCTATTTTAAAAAGGTTAAAAGTGTTATTATTGTAACACAATATTGGAACTTAGTTTAGAACTTTGAACATTTATTTGAGAGTCGCTTTTCACATCTCGAGAAATTGGCAGCCGCCACAAGAGCTTTGAATATGATGAGATGTTGTAAACAAACTCAGTTACTGACATTCAAGTTCCAGCCTCATGTGGCAACAAAGAAAATAACGGTTAAGACCGTCTTGTTGGTATAGATAGATAAGAGAACAAGAAAAAATGGTCAGTGTGATAGGCACAGTGCATGGAAGTCCGTTTAACAGATTGATGTAAGTAAGTTTGAGTTTGTCTGAAGTTGCAATGTGGCGTCATCAGTATGCACCTGAGTACCCTTAATGAGCCATTCGCAGTGCATAGCAAATTAACTGACGACTCCCCTTCTTTGACAGGCGCCCATGGAATTTCACAGTACACCCTGTGCTGTGATATACAGTGTTTCTTTCACATACACATGAACATGTGTCAGTGTTTGTGTTTCCCAGAGTGCGTTATAGTTGTGGCAGGCACCTTAACAACACATCCCTCCCACCTTAGCTTAGTTGTCCCAATAGAACACTAAAATAAGAGTTGGTCTTAAAATTAGGTGCAGAAACTATAGGAATATGTATGACAATAAAAACTTCATCAGCTGCCTTCCATTCCTACCTGCTAAGTTTACAACACACACGATGTGCAGGACTTGTATGTACAATTTAGAAATGAGGCATTTCTCAGCCATAACCCTGCAACTGCCTGAACAACCTCCACCTTAACTGACAGATGTGAGACACATTGGTATACATGCCTGGTTTACATGCCTGAGTCACAATGAAGATGAGAGTGCAAGATGAGAATGCAAATACATTTAGGTCTTTTGTTTAGCAGAAAGAAAAACCTGCTCTCTCTTCTGGCGGGTTGAAGCCCTTTTATCTGTGCTTGAAATGACAGCCATATTTATTCACTCACATTTCAGTCAGTTGTGAAATTTCTCAAGTCAGCTCTGAGATGTGCTTCATGGCCAAAGCATTTAGTGTTTAACTAGAGGGAGTACTCTGGTGTGGTTCCTGTGTTTAATGTGTCATTTGTTGTCATGGCGCCTTTTACAAAAAACACATGTCCATTAGACACACTTTTCCAGTAATAACTTAGGTGGGCTCATTCTGGGTTTGTAAACATATTGATGAAGATGGATGTTCATGGAGATAGATGGAGACTAATTGTCTTTCCAGCAGATCCTTTTAAATGCGTTCCTGCTTTCATTGCAGAAGAAGGCTGGAGGGTTATCTGTACTCCCATGCTTAAGTGCTTGCAGTAATAACTGTAAAATGATTTAGCATATTTTGTTGCAGAAAAAAAATGCTGTGATAATTTTGGGGATTTCAGAGAGAGTGTTCCAGATTTCAGGAATGTAATGATCCAAGCCAAGGTCCATTCATGATCAAGTGCTCTAACCCCTGCACCCCCCCAAATTGTGCTTTTTAAAGCATTATTTAAGATTTTATTTTATTATGGATTTAATTGTGATTTAGACAAAGGCACAAGAATTCTAATGTGCGTGCCTTTTAATGTACCTGTGCAAATCGCAAATAAACTATTCTATTCTAATATACTATTCTATTCTATTCTATTCTATTCTATTCTAATGTGTTCTATTCTAATTCTAATTCTATTCTTTCCCTCTGTCAGGTGGCCGGTTCTGTCCCAGCGAGCAGAGATGGCACAGCGGAGTGGGCAGGAGGACCCTGAGCGGTACCTCTTCGTGGACCGGGCGGTGGTCTACAACCCAGCCCAGCAGGCTGACTGGACGGCCAAGAAGCTGGTGTGGGTGCCGTCGGAAAGGCACGGCTTTGAGGCGGCCAGCATACGTGAGGAGCGGGGCGACGAGGTGGTTGTGGAGCTGGCAGAGAACGGCAAGAAGGCGATGGTCAACAAGGACGACATCCAGAAGATGAACCCGCCCAAGTTCAGCAAGGTGGAGGACATGGCGGAGCTCACCTGCCTCAACGAGGCGTCCGTGCTGCACAACCTGAAGGACCGCTACTACTCCGGACTCATCTACGTGAGTGTCTGTCCCACTGATGGGCAGCCTGGCTTCAGAAGCTACAATTCAGTACCAAGTGTTTGTTCCAGCCTGTCACTAACTCAGCTGATTCTAATAAGGACAACTCTTCAGCCAGGTTGAGGAGTTAATTAGTGAAATCACCTGTGTGAACAGCACAGAACCAAGTGATTTAGAATTATGCGGTACATGATTGTAGCTCCTGAATCCAGGTTGTAGCTTCTAAATCACTGCTCTCTCCAGACCTTCTCGGCCTCCTTTGATATGAGCAACAAGGTGGTTAAAAGCAGGGAGAAGTGTCTGGCTTCAGACGAGGCTTGCATTTCCTGAGACCTTTTATATGTTAACAGATGTGCTTTGATATGTGTATTAAGTTGCTGTATCTGAGCAAGTTAAGCTCCTTGAGTCTAGTCAGTGTGTTTGATAGGATGGGATATGATCTTAGCAGACTGAAAGCTATATGATGTCAACCCAAGTTGTCAGCTACTGCACAGCTCAGATGCATCGCTCTTGTGGCCGCGAGAACAACAAAGCTCTGTACTCTAATCAGACTCGATGGGTCGATCTCATTACAGTGAATGAAAGACCAGCAGCGTCCTCGCAGACACACTCCCAGGTCCTTTGCTGTGTCTCACTTACTCACTGTAACAGACATGTTGCTTCTCCACGTGTTTGCTGCAAAGAACAGAACTACAGTGATCATTGATGGACATGACTGTGTAGTTGAGGGGGCTGTGGTAGACGGCTGCTCACATTGTTACTTTGACAAAGTGGTGTCACAGCTCTCTGAGATGGCTCCTGAGATGTCCCTAAAACCTCTCATCGTGTGATATTAGTGACGTGGAGATGGCACTAATAATGTGCCTGTCTCATGTGGTCTTGGCCTACTTTGTGGCATTCATTCCAGGAATAGAGAGGTAGAGCGGTGGGCACTCGAGAGCAAGAAAGAAAGAAAGAGAGCGAGAGAAAGAAAGAGGGAAGAGACAGAGAAAAGGAAGAGTGAGAGCAAGAGCAGAGTGCAGTGGCCTTGGTTGGGTTGAGAGTCAGCTCTCTCGTTTCTCACTGTGGCCAAGAGGGCCTGTGATGAGGTCATGCTGGAATTTCAATGGGGGCCTCTCTTTTCACGTCGTCCTTTGGACGCGACGGAGGCTCGAACGTCCAAGTGCCGCAGAGATAATAATCGTTTGTCCTATTTGGGTTTCCGTCAGTTTTAAGAACTGTTTATCTGTGTTTAAGACTCTGAAAAGAAATGGAAGCATTATGCGAAACGTGCCCTTTGTGCTCCCTTGGGGGGCTGTGCGTTTCCTCGACAGAACCACCCCCCCACGCACACTCACACACACACACACACACACACACACACACACACACACACACACACACACACACACACACACACAGTTCTCCAGCCTCTCGTCTGCATAGACTGTTAGCACGCTTGGCTGCATAAAGGAGGGATGTTCCAGGGGTCGGGGCTGTTGTCATGGCCACCAACTTTTCTGCAAGGAGGAGGCCCAGCGAAGCGGTGGTGCTTCCCTCAGACCCACCTCTTGCCGGCTGGTCATATTTGTAGGACAGCTCCAGGCTGCACTGAGGCCTGCTCCTGCCGCCACAAAGCTGAGCTCCAGGTGCCGGCTCTCATCCATGCACCCTCCTCCTGATGAAGGTAATCAGCCTTGGAAGCCCGTGCCGAGTCACACATCGGCCCCGACGCCATAATGGGGCTTTTGTGTGGGCGCTGATGGGCCACAGCTGTCCAGGAATATCTGGCATAGCTCGGCGCCGAGCTCCAATCGTTGCCCCTTGATTAAAAAATAACTTCATGCCAAGTGCCTGGGCGCCACGGTCCCTAATCTGGGTCCCAATCTGCAGCGCTGGCCCTGGAGCTGTCAGAGACCCCTGTTTGGGATCAGTGCTCAACTGACATGTGAAATGTGCGCTATGTGAAGCATGCTGATAATGGGAAGGTGCTCTGCAGAAGGTGGCGGGGTCTGTATAAGGAGCTGCAAGGGCTGCAGTGGTCTTTTGCAGCCCACTGACCTCTGAAGGGCTAGCAGCCACATGCAGGTGGGCACTTATACTCAGTTTCTTCCACTGCTTTATTGTTAAGGCAACCCCCCTCTTAACAACATACCCCTATTACAACCCCTACTACTACTACCACCCCTACAGCATGTTTTCCTAAGAACACTAAAATTAATCTTCATCTTAAAAATTAGGTGAAAAATGATAGGAATATGTACGACAATAGACACTTCATCAATTGCCTTCCGTTCATACCGGCTGGAAAGGTTAAAACAAACACAATACAAATGACTACTGTAAAGAACTTGGAGTGATATTTTTTTCTCAACCATAGCCCCCCCCCCCCCTTTCCGTGGACAACTACCACCACCTTAACTAGAAAATTCCTTGTGGGAAACACAGAAACATAGAAAGAATATACACAGCCAGCCAAGTGTGAAACTGATGCATGATGACTGCCTACACATTGTCGCTAAGGACAATGTACACAATGGCTCCCAGAAAATGGTACAAAGAAAAATGTTGAGTTTATACTTCTTATTTTCATTATAACTTTATGTAATGAAAATGCATTTTTAAACCACGTATGTATGAATGTCACACTTGTTTTCAGGTAGACGATTCCGTTAAGTAACATTAATACAGATACTAAACAGTGTATCACTGCACAAGCTTTTCATTTGTTTTGTTAAACTTAAATGGTCATCTTTTTACTATCATGGCTCATGACTATCTTCCAGCTTTTTATTTCATGTAGAGCAATGTGACTCTCAAATACAGACAAGTGATATGCTTTGATCGATCGCTCGCTTTTCCGCTTCTTGCTTGATGTAGTGTGCCCTTACGTGTGGTGCCTCTTAAGAGCTGGTAGAAAGTGAGGGGATGTGTCACTTTACATGCAGGCAGCTCTCCCACTCGGGTCCTCCAGCAGAGCAGAGAGTGGGCAGTGAGGTCGACCCACCACCACCACCACCACCACCGCTGCCGCCACCACAGCAATGAATGACTCAGCACAGAGTGCTTCATCTACTGTCAGACGAACGACAGTTTCTGTGTTTTCCTTGGAGCTGTAAGCGTGCTCAACAGGAAACTCCTCTTTCTGTCTCTCTGTAGAGTAAATGCCACCCAGATAGTGCTGACTTCAGCAGTAGACATTATCTTGGTAATCAGTTGTGGTGTTAAGGATATGAGATTCCATAGAACTCAGTTTACATAGAGTTCATTGTTACTCATACACAGGCATGAGTCTTGATCTTGAGCTGTGCTGGGGTGTGTGGTACTTGTACACACCCACACACACACACACTGTGTGTGTGTGGGAAGAGCTGTGAACTCCACTGGTGCTGAATTCACAGCCTCCCACTCCCCAGCCCAGAACGAGCATGTGAGAAACAATGCACAGCCTACCAACCAACCACCTCTTGTGAAGTCTGATGAAGATCTGTCTTCCCAACCCTTTATGCTCGGACATGCATATTTGATTCCCTTTGAACTCTGAGTCACATGAAGTCCGCTACACATAGATGAAGCCTGACTAGGAGGTCATTTTTTTTTGTCTTTTTTTTTTTTTCTCGGAAACGTTCCCTTTTTGTTTTGGCTGCTCTAAGAAAGAAGCTCGATGCGGTCGGTTGCTAAGCTGGACTTGGCTGTGTGGACTTTTTGGACATGGCTGCTGCACTGGGCACCGGATCAACTGTGTGAGAGGGCCCTGCCGCCCCCCCCCCCCCCCGGTGCCTTTCCGGTTGCCCTGGCAGAGGTCTCCTCTCCACTCTCAGCAGCCCCTTCTGTGGGCACTGAACCAGTAAGGGTTGGCCTGGTGGGTGTGTGAGGAGGGAGGGTGCTCTCTTTGTTACCCCCCACCATCCTCGTCTACTGGGGGCAGGAGGCTTCTACAGGGGTTGCGGCAGCTGAGTCATCCTCATTTCCCAAGCACCCCAGCAGGCCGCTGATCCAGCTGTCTGGCACGTCTCCTGTTTCTAAACAGGGACCCAGATATGACATCCAACACACGTATGCGCACACAAGCACACACCAGCCCTGTTGTTAAAACAGCAGGGGTTCCCTTCGCCACTAGGGATTGGTAACAAAACCCAGTACCAAGCAGGCCCCGGACCTACATTTTTAAAGACCGGAGCATCGACAAGCTATAACGTTAACAGTATTGCTCTCAGTACTGGAGAAATTAATTAACCTCTTTTTGTTTCATACACAAATAAAACCTAAAAGTACTACAAGAAAAGGAATGTTTCCCAGTTGTCTGACCAGTTTCTTTATTGATTAAGTCATTAATCTGGATAGCTCTCTCTCTGCATGGGGAAACTCTGTCCCGCACGCCCACACAGCCACACTGACTCACAGGCACAGCAGCTCATGTGGGGAGTTCTGATTTATTTACTCGCACATGTGCGACTAGTATGTCACACGGAGCTCTTTTGATACAGATTGGGACACCGTGTACCGCACTACACGACACCAGACTACAATATACTGATATCGTCAGTCTTGAGCTACTTTGTGGGTGCACAAGGAAGTTGTTTGTAGCGATAGTTTATTCACACAGCAGTTTATTCACATGGAAGTTTGTGTATCAGATTTTCAGCCTATTACCTGTTGTAATTCAACACACATAAACATACTTAATAAGTCATTTATTGGCTTATCTTTGAGTGTTGTGAGTGGGAGCCGAGCATTCTGTTCCTCCTCTTCTGTCAGAGAATGTTGAATGAGCGGCTCTGCTTCTGTCCTGAAGTGCTTACTAGTTTCTGGTCAAAGGGCCGAAATACTGATGCCGGGCTGGCTTAGCAGTACCAGTCTCGGGCACGTACATCAATTGTAATGGACTATTCTAGTTAACGTTTAATTAAGAGTTTTGTCTAAACTACACTGGTTTGCTGCAAATGAATGAATTATGTATTATTTATGTGACATCTTGATCTTTGTTAAAACCTGAAATTATTCTGTAAATGGATGGTTTATGCGGTATTGCTGATTTAAAATCGCTTTTCTCCTTATATGTTCCAGTTTTATGTAAAGACCATTACATTTGTTTTACATTTCCACTATCATAAAATCTGACGAGGTATTAATAATAATAATAAATAATTGTACATATGTTGTTAATTAATTTTTTTCTTCAAAAAGTTCCGATAACAATGCTGTTACCGTACCAGATCAATAAGCAGTACCGGTAATAGTAGTAGTAGTAGTATCGTTAAAATTTTAGCGATGTCAGTATTTGTATGTCAGTATGGTTAAAATCTTAACAATGCCCATCGCTTTTTGGCACATCTGCAGCAGTAACATACGGTTCATACTCTATTCAAGATGGGCAGATGGGCATTAATGTAGTGCACCCGGTTGCCTGCTTCTCATTATTCACACAGAGACCATATCGTCTCTCTCGCTGTTCAACATCAGAGGCCACATACTGTGCAGAATTATTGCCTATGGCTATTGTACAGCATCACCTTAACTTTTCACAGGTGAAGGGACAGAATTTGCCCAATCGACTGTAACAATGTTTTATTATGCATGACTTGGAAAGGGCTGGGCCAGCAGGCTTTGCTTGCGGAGGTGTATGGTCAGGCTGCAGTCCAGTGTCTGTTTAAACCCAAGGCCTTGTGTGAGGCGCCCATCCATGGCTGCTGTCACGAGATGATTTCCAAGATGACCAGCACATGAAATAACATGTAACCTGCAAAGCGCGTTGGCTTCTCTGCTGAGTGGGAAAGCACAATATAAATCCATTTACCATTTATATGTTGCTTCATTGCATGTCAAACATGTAACATCACATCATGTGTAAACCTCACTGCTGGCAATTGAGTGAGCCACCCATATACGGTGAGACAGAACCCTCAATGGATGTTGTGGGATGTCTGCAGGCCCCCACGGCCGTCCCCAGCATGCCTGCAGCACACACCCATTGTTTCCGGCCTGGCAACTAGGTTGGCCGGCTGTGGGCCCTCCTCACCCCTGCCCAGCACAGACCACGTCATCACTGGAATGTAGTCACATAGTCAGGCAGAGTGTGTGTGGGGGGGGTGGGATATGGGTTGTCAACACACCCACCCCCCACCTGCATGTCTTTACACACACTCACACAAATGCACACGCTTAAACACAACACACACATGCTTAAACACAACACATGCGCGCGCACACACACACACACACCCATGCTTAAACAAAGCACACACACACACACACACACACACACAAACACAAACACATAAACACAGTCACACAAATGCACACGCTTAAACACAACACACACGCGCTTAAACACAACACGTGCGTGCACACACACACACATGCTTAAACAAAACACACACACACACAAACACAAACACATAAACACAGTCCCACACCTCCCCCCAGCCGTCTGCTCCAGCCAGTGGAGAGCACCCCCGGCAGACAGGGATTAGCCCCCTCCTTCCTTCCCTCCCGACCTGCCCTCCACCGTGTCTCCCATGTCTGCCATGTGTCCCCCTGCTGCCTACAGACACGCCGGAAGCCCACTGCAGCTGCCTGCTCACTGTCAGGTAGTGGCATCCTCTAGTGGAGAACATCAAGGAAGGAATTGAGGAGGCTTGGGCGGTGTCCAATTTTGGATACCCTTGATACTGACATGGTTCTCCGGTATGCACACGTTTTGTTTGTAGTATTTGAAAATACTGCGGTATATGGTAATTTCTGGGCCTATTGAAGACCCAGATGGGGCCTGATGAGGCACTGTGTGTCCACTGATGTTTATGAAAATATGGAAGACAGGGTTTCTTCAGCTGTCTGTTTTATATGAGAGAAATGACATCATTGCCACAGCTTAGCCACAGCCAGTCAAACTGGGACATAAGCTGATATTACTGTCAGATCTACTGTCATGGTATTTAGGTCTTTTTTTTCCCCGTTTCAGCTGGCTGGTCAGAGCTGAGGCGATGCTGTGTGTGTGTGTGTGTGTGTGTGTGTGTGTGCGTGTGTGTGTGTGTGTGTGTGTGTGTGTGTGTGTGTGTGTGTGTGTGTGTGTGTGTGTGTGTGCGCGCACACTTGTGAGCAGCTGTTTCTCAGCTGGGCAGGATGTAAACCTGCAGGGGTGAAACTGCAGGCAGAACAAATAACCTATATAAGTTGGCCTATATAAATTTTACATATTCATCATTTACAAACATGTTATGTTTTCAAATAAGAATAATATATCAGTATGTAGGCTACATCATAATAGGCTGATATTTACATTGTTGGGGATAAACAGCAGTGAAAGCACAGCTGACACAGCTGATAAGGTCTGGGCGGTCAAACAGTAGTGATGCTTAGTTTCCTATTGCAATAGACGCTTCATCAATATCGAAAAGACATGTAAGGTTAAAGATTCAATATGATTGGCCAAGCTCTAAAAAATCATCGACAGGCGCTTGAACTGAAACCAGTGCTAGGTGGGATTTGTAAATGTAAAGAATGATCTAAAGCTATAAAGAGGTCTACAAAATGGCAGTGGAGTCTATTTTTATATTTGTATTTTTGATATTATTTTATCAAGTGCATTAGCAGTATCCCTGAATCACTGATCCCTAAATCCAAGACACCACTTGCAGCAGTTCTGCTACTCTCATTAGTGAATAGTAGATCAATAAGAGTTTAGTTCAAAGGGTTCTTTGTATTTGGTCCAACTAACTAACTGTAGCTGTAACTGAAGGAAAAGTAAAGATGTTCTTGCTGCATCATTTTCTCCCATTTGTTGCTCCAAATCAGTCCATCCCAGTCTCTGCTTCGGTGACTCTCTAGGGCCCCTTGATTTGCTCTTTGATTGGATCCTTGTGGTGTCCATCACAGCAAAGAGGTGTAGACAGAGAGTCAACCAGTCAGGACTAAGAGGCCATCTGGTAGTTGGATCCCGCTAAATGTTTTGGGGATGAACGTTTTAAACTTCCTGTTCAAGGAAGTTATTTACCTATGGGGCCAGTTTTCCTTCTGGTATAATGTCACAGTTGGCTGCCATGTAATCTCCCTGAAAAGCGATCCATTTCTTATTGGCTCTTTTCCATGTCAATTACCAGCGCAGAGGTCAGAGGTTAGTGCTTAGTGAAGTTCCGTTGTGCACTAGCAGATGTGCTGATTGTCAAAATCTGGCTTGAGAGATTGCTCCCATCCATATCTCCAAGAGTGATGTATAAAAAAAGACTCTGCGTCAGGGTGATCCTCTTGTGTGTAACAGAGACTGTTTTGTCTGTGCTCAGTGCTGCTTCAGCTTCAGCTCTTATATTCTAACAATGGCTTGATGCTCAGTCCTGTCGCATGTTCTCTCTCTAAGGTGCTTACTCAAGGAAAGGAAGATAAATAATTCTCTATCAGCAGATTTCTTCTTTTTTTATTTCTGTAAAAGGATTGATTCTTGGGTGATTTATGGCCAGCACAAAGTTGTGCCATAGGCGTATCTGCCTAATGCAGCATGGGTCTTCATCCTCCTTTGCCCTCCCTCACGAAGAGAGTATAGATTACCTGTTCCAGTTAGCCCAGGAGTAGTGGTTGTTATTCAGGGTATTATGCATTGCTTGTTTCAGGTTTGCTCTACATGCCTACATTGGGCAGGCAGTGTCTGTATGTGGACTGGTTATTAATATTTTGTGTGTTTCTGTGTTTTATTCTTTTTTTTTTTTCTCAACAGACATATTCGGGGCTTTTCTGTGTAGTCATAAACCCCTACAAAAACCTCCCCATCTACTCAGAGAACATCATCGAGATGTATCGGGGCAAAAAAAGGCACGAGATGCCACCACACATCTACGCCATCTCAGAGTCCGCCTACAGGTGTATGCTCCAAGGTAAGAGTCTCCACAAATAACATGAAACATCTCACACATTATGCACGGCCATGTATTTTCTTCTTTTTCTTTTTAATAATAGTGTGACTGTGGCAGAAAGTGTTTTCTTTACTTAATTATTTCTATTTATTTTTATTTGGCACATGTGTATATCCTGAAAGCATTGGTTCTTACGTCCAGGTTCACACAAAGTCCTTGTGGACAATTACAGTACACAAATTATAATGTAGGGTAAAGCTAGATCCCAGTGTATAGCAGAGTAGAATCACAGTTATTATTGCATTAGAAAGCATAACTTACTGTCATAATTTTATTACAAAACACTAACTTTAGGCAGTTAAGTAAATCAATAGTGACTGACGTTTGAGCAGGTAGAGGACATACCAGAAAATGGTCTGGAGTAAAAATAATTTAACGAAGTGCCATATTTAGAATGAACAAATTAACTCCAGTTCTCCATTTGCTTATGTTAGAATCTCTTATTCCTAATCTTCCGTTATGTGACAGTCGACCACCCCATGTGAGCTTGCGTGTTTTCAATTAAGGTACTTCAGTGAAACACGCCACGTTTCACTCCTACCAATAAAAGTGGTTTTACAGTCGTAAAGTGATTGAGACGGATCAACATTCACTTTCAACAATAAGGGCTTAGTAATTATCCAGGGTTTACTAATGGAAACCATGACTGAAACCAAAGCTTTATTTTATGTTGCAGGCAATGAAAACCATAATGGCCTATTTCTGACTCTTTTGACCGTTTGAGTTTAGTTATTTTGGCTGGGCTTTGAAAGTCATTTAGTATCAGATGACACAAAAGGCATAAAAGACTAAGCCATTTATTTCCAAGGGATGTCAAAATTCGTTGTTTATTTTTCCACCTCAGAAGATAAATTAATTTCACACACGCTGTCTGGTATGCAAGGGATATGCGTGGAAACTGTTAGTGAGGGGGACATTTTTTCCACATTCAATATTAAAGTTTTAAAGTGAAGTATTATTTTTCCACATTCAATATTAAAGTTTTAAAGTGAAGACGCAGTACTATTACAGCTTAGCTTAGTTAGCCAGAGAGATGGAGGATCTACATCGAACATCTAGGCCTAGATGTGTGCTGTCTCTCTCCACAGAAACTCAGGCGGTAAGGTACATGGGGGATCTTTTGTGGTCTGTCTCTTCATAGAAACTTGTATGCGTTAAGGTTCATGAGAGATCTTGTTTTGACACCACTTACCTTTAAGTCTGATCTCCGCACTGGTGTTAATGTTATTTCTGTGCACTTGACTCATGATGTGGTACAAGACCAACACTTTTCCAGGTACCATTCGAGATTTATACATCAGTTTTTAATAACTCTCTGCTGTCCTATGGTTGTGGTCAAACCATGGGTGCATACTGTCCCTTTTTTAAATAAATAAATAGAATCAAGACATGTCTGTTAGGCAAAAGTTACCTTTCAGTAAACGTGATTTGTAAATTAAATGTTTGGGAAATTAGCGTGGAAGAGCATTTCCTCATCCTGGGGACACTAGAGGTTGGTTTTCTTTTTAACTGGTGGGGTGTGATTTTAGCGTTTGGCTTTTTTGTGCTTGTGCTTGGTAATGGAAACTTTATAGAACTTTAACCTGACAGTTTGCTGCACATAAAGATGTGTTTTACATCTTTTTCTGATTTACATACACACTGTAATATGCTTTGTTGAAATGGATGCTTTGAAAACCATACATGTTGACTGATGTCATTTGCAATAAGTTTGGAGAAAAGAAGTGTTTAACATCTTGCTCTTGTCAACATGCCTGTCTCCACCACTACAGGCTATCTCACCCCCATCCCCACAACCCACATGCCCACACACACACACACACACACACTTACACACACACACACACACACAGCACATTGTGAACAAATGGAGCTTTTTCTAGCTGCTTCCTGTGTGTGTTTTCTTTTCACTCGTTCTCTTCCTTCTCTTCTCCATCTTTACTGCGGGGGGGGCAGACAGGGGGTGGCCTTCTGAGCATGGAAGAACCACTTCTCTGTGTTGTATGTCATTTCCAATGCAGAGACGATACTACTACACAGATGCCTTACATAGTGTGGCCTTGGGATGTCCAGACACATTGAATATTTCGCGTAGCCATTTCAGAGGCCTTTGTTGATCGACTCTGAAATGTTGCATATGGAAACACATACATGAAATGTATTCTTCTGCAGAGCTGCAGGAGGAACATAAAAGGGCTCCGATCCTTAGTCTCTGTCTCTGTCTCTGTCTCTGTCTCTGTCTCTGTCTCTCTCTCTGTCTCTGTCTCTCTCTCTCTCTCTCCCTCTCTCTCCCCCTCTCCCTCCCCCTCTCCCTCCCTCTCTCTCTGCCCCTCTCCCCCTCTCTTTCTGTCTCTGTGGGTCCACACACCAGCCAGAGGCAGACCAATTGGTGACCTGCATTGTGGAACACAAAGGGGCTTTTGTTTGGCATTAAGGGAAGGCTTGTGGTGCTCTAGGGTGCCTTACAAGAGACCTGACTAGGGCACACAGAGAGCCTGGCGATGGCCTTAGTGTAAACACTCTCAACACCACTGCTGGGAGACACCCATGGGGGATAAGGTGGAAGGTTGTCCACAAAAATGGCTGACTTTCCCTCTCTCTCTCTCTCTATCTATCTTTCTCTCTCTCTCTTTCTTTCTCTCTCTCCAGTCGAATCCTCCTGGAGCTATGTCTCATTTTGAGGCACACAGTGGTGATGACAATCACTCTTTTGTCTGAAGGCCACCTCATGTGGTCCCTCACAAACACAGACCCCCCCCAACCCATTCCTCCTCCACACCACCCAGCCACCCCCAGCACCCTTTCACAACAGCCTTAAACATTAGTAGTCCTAAAATTGCTCAGCAGGCTGTTGCCAAGAGTAAAGGATAAAGGTAGTGGATGGTCTCATGATGCAGAATAGTTAGATGGTTACCACAGCAATAAATACCTAACATCTGGAACATGCTGATTATTGTAAAACAAACCGCTGACTTGATTCTCTTTACTTCACATCAAGCAGTGTGTAGGTTGAGAAATGTATTCGCCAGTCTCAGTTGTAACCTTTAACATTTGCCATTTGTCACAGCTTGCAATGCAAACTCAAAGCCTGGCTTTTTAAAATATAGCATAAGTTAAAAAAAAAACGGTAACATTTACCATGCTAGAGTGCCATTCATTTTAATTTGTTGGGGAGAAAGAAGATGAAGCTGTTTCTGCCATGAAAATCTCATCACCACGACACCTCAAAGGAAAATGCACCCAATATTCTAATGAACCGCTGGACCGGTGTCTGGTATTGCACAGGAGCATAATTTTAGCTTGGGCAAGATGCCACTCTGACACCAGATGGGGGGCACTCATTGAGGTTTAACTTTGACAAAGAGAGGCTATGCAGTTCACCTCCTGTCCCACAGCTTGACCTTCACCACCTAAAAACCAGACGCACACATCTGTCATTGATTACGCTGCCAGATAATTTTTCCATAATATGTCCCCCTGCTCTGTTGACAGCATGCAATGAAAAAGCTTATTTGAACATATTGTGGAACTTGCACTCTGGAATTGCTGTTTATTTTTTTCCCTCTCTAACAAATCCCCCGCACAGCTAATCTGTCCTTGGCTTGTGTTTTTTTTTTGTACTACACTTAGCTAGTGTAGTGGGCCGTGCCAGGTGATGGTTCCCAGCTAAGTGCTGAATCTCCCTATTACATACTGGCACTGATCTTGGAATAAGAATCTGATTCCTAAAAGTTTTATCTGGTTTAATTTTCATCTGCTTCATGTTTTGCAGATGCAGATTGCAGATCACATTTGGCAGCAAATTCGTTCATAGCCTCTGGCTTTTAAAAAGTTAAAATGTGTTTGGTATGTGATAAAGTGCTGTTACACAACTACTTGTGGGAAGCTAAAAAGTATATTTTCCACCTGGTACCAATAGCTTTGATGAGTAATAATGGTTCCCGTTGGCATGCTCTTTTGAACTGAATCTGGGGCTTTGCATTCAGGCTTTCATCTGTCCTTAAAGCATTCGAACCCAGGGCACAGTGGGATTGCACTGCAAGAAACCTGCCACATTTGAGATGGACTCAAAAAGGAACCTCAAAAGACAGACTTGCAGACAGATTTGATGCATTTTTCTTTCAGGTCCTGGCTCCTTAATGTTCCATTATAGTGATAAGAGAAGAGTAATCAGACTGAGACCCATGATAAGATCTTTGGATTCTGCTTGACCATCCTGGCGTTTAAACTTATTCCCCATCCTCTAATTTACCGAAACATTTCCCTCTTCCACAACATCCAGATTGGCAAATCCCTGGAGATAGAGTGCAGCTATTTGAGACGTGCAACTGTGACCTGAGTGACTTGTTTATTTTCCCCTTGGCCCTGTGGTTGGCCTGCCACGCTGCAGCTTGTGCAACCCCTATGGGCTTGGGCCCCAGCTGATGTCCTCTTAAAGGCCAGTTTATAGTCCAGGTGACCAGTGTCGCTGGACAGAATATGAGGTAAAAAGAAAAAAAATACTGTATGCTACTGTGCGCACATCAATCATAAAGTCTACTCCGATTAGCAACTCAAGGCTCTGCGTTTTGGAGTGTTGCTTTGATCACTCGCAACATGCTTCCTTGTCGCCTCTTCCTACGCCTGTAACCATCCCTGCCTTGTTAACCTTAAAGGGAGTCAGGTTGTAAACATAATGTACCCATCATAAGAATGTGTTCTACAACTCTAAGACTTTAAAAACCCATATTATATTCAGTTTCATCCTCCCAACATTCCCAACACACCGGTGTTGCAGTACACCATTAAAATGTTTTCCATTTTTTTGTTCATTTTGTCACAAAATGTGGGGTTTTGTTTTTACTATTCTTGTACTCATTACTCTTTCTGATGCATTTGAAGCATTTCTCAGTCATGGATTAAATTTGTTACATCAGAGGAATTCAACTGATGATTGCTATTGACAAGCAGGTTAGGTTTTCAGGGCCTCTTTTGATATGCAAGATGGAGACAAAGATTAAAAGAAGAAAGTAAGGAACTGTGACAGTCTGAAAACACATCAGACTGCGATGTTGCTGCATCAGCAGCAAATTTCTTAATTAAGCCAAGACTCTCTTGTCTTTCTACCACCATTTTAATCATAATTGTGAGTGCCATGTCCTTTTAAAGGACTGTATCCCATGATGGCCTTGTGTTCAACCCATACTTGCAGTGGGAGCTGCCAGCGTCACGACAGACAGACTCTCAGCCATGTGAGGGTGGCAGATGAAATGACAGTTTGGCTCTCCACGTGCCAGACTCCCGTCTGGTGTAGTTGAGACAGCTGTTTCCATTTTTTAAAGATCTTGACTCCAAACATATGAGTATCGCTCTGTTTACTCTACCCAGATTGGAAATTTTGTTATCTCCTGGCATTTTCATCTCTCCAAAGATTTGATTTCTTTTGACTTGGCTCCTTAAGTTCACTTTGGGTCACCTGAGGGTTCCATTCCATTACATGAAAGTGGCAGTTCTGTAGATGCAGAACTTTGATTTTAAGGCAAGGAAAGATTACCTTAAAATTATTAGCAATCTATTTATATAATTGTTTTTATCTCTGTTGTTTTTTTACACACTGAAGGCTTTTTACTCTACGCTAACTGGTCTCACAAAATGTCTAAAATTACACATTGCAAGGATACTTTCCCCCCATACAAGACTTAGAGTTTATGTGTATTTTATTTGTTTGCTTAGAATTAGCTAAAAGACATAGGGCTATGTGTACACAAGGTGCACTGCCTTGTTTAATGTGTAAAGGTGAACACGCATGAGACAGAAAAGCAGGTGTAAATATTTTTAGCTTTCACAGTGACATTGGATAATAAGCAGAGATGGAGATCACACCTTCAGAAAATAAAAACCCTGCCTAAAACCCTGAACCAGCTGAATCTAATGACCACATAAACCTTCAGTCAGGTAAATTAGCTAGTTAGTGATATCACCTGTGTGACTGAAGTGCACAGGCAAAAAGAAATCATATTGGAGTTGTTACTTTCTGAAGCCAGGATCTCTGGCCGTGTGAGACAGAGAAGCAGGTGTAAGCCATAATTCATCCCTTAATATTTTCAAGATTTACCATGGCATTGCATAATATTACAGCAGCTCATTAATCCTATAGTGATGAGTTGAATAACATTGTAATGTCATGAATTTTACTGAATTTGCCCTTAATATGAAGAATGTAGGACCCTAGGTTTCTTTCCTGTGGTTTGGATCAAGTGTTGTTTAAATATAAAATATGATTGATTCTCTTTCCAGTTCTTTATCCTGCACACTTCTGTGCTTGGCTAAGTTAAAAGCAAAAAAATCTCTCCGGGTGAGAACCACATGCCAACTTTCCATGATCCATCAGCAGAGGACTGCAAAGGCAGGCAGGATCCTGAGGTTCAGCTCTTTGTGTGTGTGTGTGTGTGTGTGTGTGTGTGTGTGTGTGTGTGTGTGTGTGTGTGAGAGGTGGGGGAACTGCAGGTTAACTGAGCAGCGAGGGAGCAGGAGGCTTGTGGCTGGCAGGGATGTGGTCTGGAATGTGTGGAATGAGTCCTACCACTGTGTTAATCCACTCAAAGGGGGTGGAATGGGGGCGATGTAAAGGGGGCCGGGTGGACGGGGAAAGGCCAGCCATTAGGCGACTGGATTGCCCTTGGGGAGAGATGAACCCTGTAGCCTTGACTGAGACCTGCAGAGACCTTTAACGAAGCCAGTCAACAGTGATCAGCTTTTTTTTTTAAGGGGTTTGTGTAGTATAACTCTGAGTGGCTTAGCGCCCTAAAGCAGACCCTGTTGTTTTTGCTTGTAAGTGACCAAGAGGTTAAGGTTTACCACTTAAACTTGGCTGGCTGATGGAGTGGTCTGCAGATATTTCCACGCTCGACATTGTGGTTTTCTCTACCTGCCAACCCTATTGTTCACATGTTGTTATGTTGTCCTGTTGCTTCCCTTAAACACGTTCACCAAGTTCCTCCTTTTGTGAACTCGACTCAAAAGAAAAATGGCATGCTGAGTTTTTTAGTGTTTGAGGTGAATGCCCATTGCAGCTCATTGCTTTTATTAAATGTGGGCATTGAGCCTGAGTAGTGCAGCCTGGCTTGTGCCCAGTGAGACACAGGATCACAATGAGCTCACTGTGGACGGCCAAAGAGCAGCTCCCACTGAGCGACTGGCCGGCGGAGAATAGCACCGTGTGGTGCCATTCCGGAGCCAAGATGGCCGGACTGGTCATACTGGCAGTTTTAGAAGTCCATCCATTAAATGCTGAGATGGGTTGAAGATGCTGTGGTTGTGTATGTTTTTTTTTCCCCCTCCATCGTGATATTAGGCATGTTTTAATATTCAGAACCAGCATTCATGGTATTTTTGTAGCAGTGGAAAATGAATTACGTTTCTGCTTGTTTTTACATTCAAAAAGCCTGTGAAACGGCCCAGGCAGAGTCTGTCTTGTGATGGAGGAAGGAACACCACCGACCATGCAAGGCATACAAAATTGCTCCCAGGACAATAAAACAATGTTATCCAAACAGTGCGTTTGCAGAAATCCCCTCCCCAAATTGCCCCCACACGCTTTCACCCTGACAGCCATCTAGTTGAAATCAGCATTCTTTCCTGAGGTTGTTGAGGTTTTGGCTCTGGCGGGAGGCACTGAAAGGGGAAGTGAAGAGCCCCCACTTGACTCGATTATATCCTTCCCGGGTGCTGCAGCTGGGCAGATAGGAGAGTCTATTCTTCAGGCTCCCTGGCAGACCTCTGTCTCTGTCTGTGTCTGGGACTGATACAGCCATGGAGCAGATTTAGTGGCAGGGGTGTTTTGTGTGCAGGCCACAGAAGAGAAACGCAATGGGCACAATGGGCATAATGACCATGCTAAGGAAGTAAGGTCAGAGTGCAAAAAGACAGACAAGAAGATGAGATGAGCCCCTGAACCTGTCACGAGGAAGCTCTACAGAGCTACGCAGCCAACCAGCTGCGCTCTCTGGTCCAGCCCAGCGGGGGTCCGGCCCACACACCACAGGAACAAACTCGGCACTATTTCGTACACGGGCTTCCCGCCACCTCCCAGCCTGCGAGGACCTCTCTCCGTCCTTGCCACTCCCTCAGAGAGCACCCGGCCTGCCTGCTGCTCCTGGTTTCCTCTGTGACGACAGAACTGGCTGGTGAGGTCATTTGGAATGCTGTAGGCACATTAGCATTCCCTGCTTGCGCCCCCTCTCAGCTCACGCATGAATTATCGCCCTCCACAAGTGTTGCCTCATGCGTGGCTGCTGAGTGAGCCGTGCTGGAGTCGCCAGGGCTTTCGTTTAGATTACACTTCAGCATTATTTCTCCAGGACATGATCTTATTTTGTTCCTTCCACTTGATGAATTGTTTTACTGAATGATTCCTTTGGACATTGTTGGCTTTCTAGTTAACAAGAACTGCTTCATTCCAACTTTGTAACTGTGTGTGGGTGTGAATTTTTCAATACGACACAGAGGTCTATTTTAGGGATACTCTGAACGGCCAACATCCCTGTCCAGAAATAATGGATGATTCCCAAGTCTCTTGATTGTCAAACCTTGTGTGTGTACTTTCTTACAAACATTTCACTCCCACTAATTAGAGTATTATAGAAACAAGGAACAGGTGCAGTGATGATGAAGGAATTGAGGCCAGACATGCATGAGAGATGAAACACACTTCATGTGTGCTTTAGTGTGTGTGAAGAAGTGGCCTGACTTGGGAATCCAGGAGAAAGCTGCCAGCCAACACAAACAACAGGCTACAACTTAATGCTAATCGGTTACATCCCCTACGAGCATGTTATCTGTTTTGGCCAAAACGTTACACAAAAGGCAAGCCATGCCAATTGTAAGAGTTTGGAATGTGACCAAAGGGAATTTTGTGTTCCCGGCACAACACTGTAGTGTTTTGTCAAGCAAGTCTAAGCTCCACCTTTCTAGTCCCTGGAGTGGCATAATGGGACGTGAGCATGAGTCAGTTTACTGGATGCATCTGCTTAATCAGCAGGTCTGCCTCGATGACTCAGAGAAAGACAGAGAGGTGAAGAGAGAGAGGGACCTGTGTGAGGACCTCACCCTTCTCACATATCACAGACTATAGAGCAAAGCTGTTATATTTTAATATGATGTGTAAGATTCTTGTCTCCTAGCATCCAGAGTGCAGTCCTGTGATTATACAAAGCACATGTTAATGAGTTGCTATTGCACACCACGTTGCTGAGTCTGTGGGTGTCCTTTTTAAGGCAGCACGGAAGCACCTGACTGGTGTGACATCGGCAACAGGGCTTTTTTGTTTGTTTGAGTACAACGCATTTTTTGGTAAGGCATGTTAAAGAGAGTATAATTTAACATGGAAGCTCATTGAGGCCGGCATTTATAGTGAGCGTCCCAGATGAGATGAATTACTGACGTGCGTAATTGTCCAGAGCTTGCACTTCAAGCTCCCACTTTATCCCCTGAGTGTGAGTCATGCATTAGGGAGGGAAAATGCATTCGGAGCTGCCGCAGTGCATCTGGACTGCCCGGAAACTGTTGAGTTATTGATGGCTCCGAGAGGTCAAAGCCCTGGCACAGAGGCACTCTTCAGCCATAATGTCTGAAGGAACGGATGGATCTGTGCTCAGTGTCCTCTCAGTCAGATTTATGTTTTTTATCACAGCAGCCATCGCTGAAATGCCTGAGTGTCTGGCTGGCCCAGTTCAGGGAGAAAGCTGTTTGAAGGGTAACTCGACTACATTATTTTAAAGCTTGCTGAAATGCTAACATGTTGCTGTGAAGAACACACAATTACAGTGTTGTTTGATATTTATAACAGCAAAAGCTTTGCCTGGGTATTGTCTGGTTTTTACACCCTTATGATGACGAGGCATATTTGTTCCTTGTTTGGCCTGTCTTTCAGCTGTGGGTCCATAATCACTTCACAGGCCTGTTGTAGCTTCCATTGGAGGTCACAGCCCTGTTTCCACACCTGCTCTCAAGCCCCCAACATGAGCACTTGAGCAATGTCACAGTGCCCACCCTTTCTGTTGCTTTTGCGCTCAGCAGCTTGCCCATGACTGCAGTGTGTAGGTCAGCTGGGAAGGATGTGGCCTTCCTCTGGTGTTGCCTGCCTGTGGTGACCTTAATTCTTTCTTTAATTCCTCTGAGCCTGGATATGATGATATGCTTTCCTCTAACCCCTAAAAACGTTTGCTCTGTGCCTTGCTCTCGTCTGACTTTGGTGGGCTTGTTGGTGCCGAGTCAGCTCAAGGCCTGGTTGTAAGGCTGGTGCAGAGTGTCCCTTGGACAGTAAACATTTACTGAAAATTACCTCTCTCCCATATACGCCTAGTGATATCTTGTGTGATATCATTGTTCGTCTTTATTGTATACTACACTGTACATGTTTAGGGAGCAGGCATTTTGTGGCATAATCATCAGGAAATTTGAATTGCAAATTGAATCCACGCTGTAAGCGTTGATGTATCAATCACGCCATGGCTCTTCATGTTCCATATTGCCCTGAAAAGATGCCACTTCACGCCTCCCTCAGTGCCCCTGTCGGCTTAACCGACGTGTCTATTTTTGGGCTTATTATCTGGGCTTCGTGCTGGAGCTCGCATACCCGCCTACCTGATTGAATCTGTTGTCCTGCACGAGACATGAGGCGATTTAAGTGGAAGATTAAATGTAGCCATTTCTGCCTATTAGAAGTGGGCAGCAAGGGTTGCAGCTGGACAGTCTGAACTCGGAGATCGGGGGAAGGTTGTCCCCAGCAATTCATATTCAGCGGCCCGTGCTCACTGTGATTTAATACTCTGCTACCCTCATTTGTGTCTCGTTTGTTTACAACTGGAATATAGATGGCCGCAATGACAAGATGATGCATTTTTTTTATTTTTTGAAGACGGATCAATAAGTCTCTAAGGGAACTACAGCCGATGTTTGTCAATTTGCCTTACAGTTAGCAATGCAGTAGGCTTGCAAATGGTTGTTTTTAAAGCTTGTGCTAAGCCTGGTTTAATAATCACCAGTTTGTTTTTAATATTGTTTCCAGGGCTCTATTTCATGTCAGATGGAACGCTCTAGTACACCATAAGGGACACACGCAGTCCATAGACTGTGGAGGAAATGGGTCAGTAGTGGAATGAATCTCAGTATCTGACAGATGACGAATGTTTGCGATTATAATCCCTGCTAATCTCATCAGATTTCCCTGAATAAAATTTCCAGTCTGCTACTTGGTGATTGTGTTATTTCTGAAGCATGAGTCATGTTTAGTGGTTGTCATAAATAATGAGAGATGTTTCACATTTCTGATAGAGATGAAACGTGATACAGAGAGGTTGTGGCTTGTTGCACATAGCACCTGGCTGCCAAGATCCAAGGGCTTATTACCAGCTTCTCATCAGATTGACACGCAAATTGCAGTCTATATTAGTCCAGAGTCTATATTAGTCCAGTAGCTATAGATCTATAGATGTTTTGTCATGCATACTGGTATTATCGTGTAGGTTGAAGAGGTCGAAATGAATCCACATATACAATTAATTCCACAAACTGCCTAAATTCTACTTAAGTATGGTACCATTTAATGATAGTGTCATGTTGAAAAAACAAGACAAAACCATGGTTGCAGTGTTCACTGTTCTGACATAAACATGTGCACAGCTTGAGCGTGCTTCAGCTTCTGAGCTGTTTTATTCCTTGATTGTATACGTGGGCCATGTAAAATTAATAGTGTGATTATAAATTAAGACATAATGACAACAGGAACATGCACATGCAGGTGAATTGCACTTCTTGCTGTAAAACGCAGTATCTTCAAAATATTGAGTCTTGAAATTTAAACAACTGAACCATATTTTTTCTCTTTCCAGCCATGGTTTTTAACATACCGATGTCCACATAATTGTAGGTGTTGGCTAAAATTAACTGACAGTTTGGCCCTCTGGTCTGTCAGGTGCTGGTAGCAAACGCTTTTGGAAAGGAACCCCTGAAAACCTGTAGTTTCCTGGCCGCAAGCACACACTGTGTTCGCTTTATCTCTCTTTGGCAGGGGCTTGGCATTTGCTTTCAAAAACACTCCCTTTCCTCTGCCATGTGTGCTTTGGAAAGTTTCTTCCATCGCATGTGCTGTGACATCTCTCTGATGAAAGTATTATTTTGATGGACACATACATGAAAATATGATATGCTCTTTCCACATTTCAATAAAGCAGAGACAAATATTCATTGCATTTATTTCCACAACCCTGCTCATGTTGCAGCCAAGCCTGGTATTTTGCTTGGCCTGAATAATTGATACCCCGGTGTATTTGTCTTTAAATTTGATACTATAGTTATAACTAGGAACTTACATGGACTGTAGGATCATTTGAATCTGTCAAAGGACATGATGAGGCCTTGAGATGATGCCAGTACACATTATCCAGCCTGTTTGCTTATTTCTTTTTTTTCCTCTCTCTCTTATAGATCGTGAGGACCAATCAATTCTTTGCACGTAAGTAACTTTTGTCTTCTCAGCACATTTACACTTGCCTAATTAATGGATATTGAACACACTGTGTCTTCCATAGTCTGTCTTCACTGCATTTGTCAATTTTGGCACACATTTGTTTTTAATATTTAAAAGGATATGAAATGACATGCATTTATATACAATTGCGGCACACAATATATGCTTTCCCCCTCTAAAAGATGTCTGTCTGACCAGATGGAAGCAATACGAACCCCTTCTGTCGACAAGCACAACAAATGCTATCAGTCTTGTCTGCCGCTGTACATATGTTTTAGTCATCACCCCTGTATATTGCCAAAGACTTGTTGGAGCACTACATCTTCTGCAGTTTCTAATGAAAACCTCAGTACCACCTTGTTGAGAAAGTCTACAGCAGCCTGTGGCCCTCGTGGTGGAGCTGAGCATCTGCTGGAGTGCCCTGCTCTGTAGCCTTGTTAGCACGGCCTGATTGGTGTCTTAACCGTGCCACTCTGTCTGTGGCTGTTTTCGGAGTGGGAACAGTCTATGTTGCATAATAGTCACGGTTAAGCTACAAAATTCAGCTCATTGATTTTTACTAAATCAGAATTCCTGGCCTGCGAGCCAGGAGAAATATGGAGTGGTGTTGCTGCATGCTTTCTTCAAGCGCAACCCCGCGTTTGATTTACTGCTCACTGATGAGGAACGCAGAAGAGAGCACGCCAGATTCAAGCTTTTCCAGGAGTCGACAGTGTGGCCAGTGAAAGACTTGAGTTTAGTTGCTGGAACATTGCTAGAATATTTGTCACCTCCTTTTGAACCCCTGCCTCAGTCTGATGAGAAAGTGGCCCCAGGAATCATCAGTCAAGGCTGGGAGCAGTTTGTAAATAAAGGAATGCTTTCAGATTTTGCTATGTCTTTAAGATGGAGGCCTGTTCTGATTCCAAAATCCCAAATTTATTTTTTATTACTAATAGTGTCTAGTGATATTTCTTGTTGCTTAGCAAAGGGATTCCATTAAAAGTCGGTAACATCACACAAAGTCAAGTGAATAGACAGACACGTAAAATGGATGGCAATTGAGTTAAAATTCTCTTAACTTTGAAAGGACAAGCGACTACCAATGATAATGTTGGATATCCTTGACTGAGCGATGAAGCCCACATGAAGCTGCTCAAACAGTCACGAGAGGGAAGCAAGAAAGACATTTTGGTTCTATTGTGGAGGAGCAACTAATTATTGCCATCGTCAGAAGCACTGAGTTTTGTGATTTCTCACGTTTGCGATATCTGATGTTAGTTACTGCCCCTGTTTACATGACTACGGGTGAAACAGCAGCAGCTACAAGTATTAGCTAGTAGCAGAGTGGGAAATACACGTGGTGACCCAGGCAAGGTGTGTGTTTGACTGTACTAGTGATGACTGATAGCGGGGTGCACCAGAAGGTCATATGGATTTAAATGTACTGGACCTGAGGGAGATGATTGTTCTCTAGAGAACTTGAGTCCCTGACTCAGCTCTCGGTCCCAGCTCATCATCAGCTAATTACTTGGGGCGCATTCAGACCGATAGTTCGATTGCGTTGATCCACACTAGTCAGAAAAATGTTATAATGTAGCAAACAGACATGAGTACAGTTTGCTTTTACATATGCATAGTTCTAATTGAACCAAAATAGACCGTGAAGACTATCACCACCGTAACCAGACTAAAACGCGCCTCTTTTCATAATAATAATGCAGTAAACTCTACTGTTCCGTCCAGTTTGGCTTGGTTGCTTTCACACCAGAGGAACCACACCAAAGTAGGGCAGATAAAGCGGTCCGAGACCACTCCTTTTTAGCAGTCTCAGACCCGTTGATTTGGTGCACACCTAAGTACCAAGACTGCATTTACACCAACGAAAATGAACCAAGCTAAGAACTTTTGGTTCGTATGGAATGTTTGGTGCGCACCAAATGCTGTAAGTGCTGTAAGTGCCCTGTACTCTTACACTTGCAGGTGAAGACAAGCATGCAAAGCCCCCACTTCTGCCTAAGGGTCATGGCTCAGGGTGTTACTCCTAGTGCTAGGCAGAGGTGTCAGTCCTGGCTTTAGAAAGTAAAAACCCTGCCATTTATTAAATCGAGTCATTTTCTGCACCATCTGATCCCTAATGATTACACAATACATCGGACAGGTAAGTCCGCTAATTATTAAAATCATGTGTGTTCAGTGCTCAGACAGAAGGAATAAATGGCAGGGTTTTTTACTTTTTTAAGACGGGATTGACAACTCTGGTCCTAGCAAAACAAACTACAGGAGTCACGAGTCACCAAAGCCATTTGCCAGTGTTGCCTCTGTTGATTCTGTGGGTCATGAAAAAAGATTCAGATAATGTCTCATGACATTATGATGGCACTTTGCCATTGCCTGTGCCTGAGAGGACTATTGCATTACAGCAAACAAACAATATGCCCACTCAAAGTTACACACTAATATGGAATGTCTAACCATTATCCCCAGATGGTGAACACAGCAATTTTTGATGTTATCTGTCGAAATAATGCTGATGAGGTGGTGCATTCCAGCAAGCATGACCACCACCGTTTCTTGTTTCCTCAGTGGACAACCTTGTTTGCACCAGTCATCATACTGTAGTGCCCTCTGGCCTCAGAAAGTGACTATTGGAAAGAGGAAAGGGACTGATGCAAGCAATATCACCTCTGGACAGGGCAGAATCCCTTGTGATCTCACATCAGCAAAACCAGAGCCGAGTGCCGGTTATTGAAGGAACACTGTTGACCACACTGCCAAATGTGGCGCGCTAACCGCTGTGGGATAGAGTTACTGTTGGAAGGCCTTAGCGCATTGACTCCGAATGTCAGTCACAAGATTGTGCCTGGCGGTGCACCCCCTCCTCTGCTCGAGCTGTCATCACCCCAGACCCAGAGATTTACTCCCCCTTACCCCGGATGCTCCCAACCAAGCCTCAATCGCTGACTCAGACCCAAAATACAAGGCAAATACACATGGATTTATAAAAGCAAATACACAGGGATTTATCAAGGCCTTAGCCACATCTGCAACATGAGTCCACAGTCCCTTTCAATTTTTAATATTCCTTTTGTTCCGTTTGGTCCTGGTTTTAAATGTAGAGTTTAGAGGTATATATGAAGGGCCTGTGTAATGTTTTTTTTTGTATGCTTAAATATCTCTGTGTCGCTATTATTTTTGTGTCTTGGCACAGAGGTGAATCAGGTGCAGGCAAGACAGAAAACACCAAAAAGGTCATCCAGTACCTGGCATATGTCGCCTCCTCCCACAAAGGAAGGAAAGACCACAACATTCCAGTGAGTATCTCTGCTCCTCCCCATCTGTCCAACCACACTGTCCCTATAGCTCTATATCACTATAGGCAGCTGCCCTTCTCTATTGTGGAGAAGAGGAATGTGACTCTATGAAGGCCATATAACCTCAGATAAACAGCTTACATCCCAGTGGGTCATGGAACAAGGCATTTCCCTCTGAGTGTGAGTGAGTATGAGTGTGGCTAAAGTAGTAAAGTGTAGTAAAGTCATTTCTATCCCAAACTTGTACAGCCTCTTTCACTGGCTGTTTAACAGCTACAAACCTCAGCATTAACTGACCCATATGATGTAAAGAGGAAATGCCTTGACTCTTAAAACTAGGTTGGGTTAAGCTGCTGGTCCCATGCAGTTGTAGACAATGCTGTTGTGCTACAGTATGTTTCTAAATGGGACCTCGGGCTTCTCCAGTCAATATGCTCTGGCAACCACCTCTAACACATATTTGTTTATTTGCAATAAACAGCCAGAGTCGCCAAAAGCAGTGAAACTACAGGCAAGTTTTCAGTTTTTTTTTTCATTCTGGAAATATACTTGTATGCATGCTTTACTAACTTTGTAGTCCAGAAAGGGGTCAATTTGATGTGTTTGTTTGTGCTGAAAGCCCTTCTGCTCTTAGACTTAGATGAGTGTAGATGCATTTAAGCAGAAGTTTTATTCCATTTGTTTTAATGCATTACATTTAGAGAAAAAAAATGCTTTGCAGAACGTACGCGGGAGGGCAAACCTAGTCATGGGTCTTTCCCAATAGAGCTACCTTTAGAAGTGAAGCATGCCATCTGTGCATACAAAGACAAACACATATTGGGGGATTGACCTATTTTCAGACATTGTTGGGGGTCAAAGCTTTGAGACTGGTATAAACCCCAGGTTTAACCCTTGCATGCATTCAGTGAAAACATTTATCCTTATAAATGAATATACTGTTGATTGAGTAACTCTTAACATTTTAAGCTGCATGTCCTTTAATTAGTAAGGAGAAGTAAGGAGCAAGGTCTTAAGCATTAGCTTTTTAGTGACTGAATTTCTTCTGTGCATCACCACTGATATTCATTTTTATGGCTACTTTAAAATGTTACCTTTTCATGTATTTGTTTTTAGATATTTTCACACTAACTGAACAATATGTCTGAAAAGTGTGTCAGTATTGTGTCACTGTAGTACTCTCAGATGTTATTGTCTAAGAAGATATGAAAGTAGATGTGCCATTAAAGGTGATTATGGGGAAAAAATGTAAAGATGCCCCTTTTTCCTCTAGATAGTAGCCTCCTGATCCTGTTTAACACTTTTGTTTCACAGTCTGCTCACTTTTTACTGTAGTCTCTCTTGCGTTGTGTTGATGTATTTGTGTTTTCCATGATCATTAACACTTGTTTGTTTCCATGATAACATTTGACACTGCCCACTGACAACAGAGTGGATCCCTTTTTTATGTGAGTAGCATGTAGAGCCTGTTTCCTTACCTCACCTCACACACCCCACTTCACGTTACAGTACTGCTGCAGGCCATCAGAGGGCAAAAGAGGGAGTGCTTTTCTATGTCCTCCTCCTCCTGTTGTTGTTGTTGTTGACGAGAGATCCATGGGAAACTGCTTTCTTTTTCATCTCTTGCTAGCCACTCAGTCTAAGTCACCCTTCTGTTTCACACTTTTTGCTCTGCACACTGTTGCAGTTTTTAAGGAATGATGTTTTAAGTGTTTCCTCTCAGCTTTCAGAGCACCTGCCTCATCGCCACACAGTCTGTCCAGTGTCCCATGTGTATTCATGACAGTGTAGCCATGAGACACCGAGCACTTTGCACAGCAGTGAGGCATGTAGAGCACTGTGTCTTTAACTGTAACTCTGCCTTCTACTATCCCTGCTGCTTAAGTGGTTTCCTCTGATGGGCCACATTATACCGCAATGGCCTAGAGTTGGCCTAATACCCTGAAAAAGAAGTTGCAAACTTTACAAAACAAATTAGACTGATCATTAACTTGCACTCATCTCTTATGCTCGCTTTAGATTTGAAAACTCAATGGGAAGGGTTCCTTCTTACACTCAGGAGCAGTGTTATGGAACGGCCTACCTGCTAATATCAATGTATTTTAGTATTGTATCTACTAGTAGTTCTTAGACAACCTTAAAGAGATGGCTTTGCAGTAAATTACCAAAGTATTTATTTATTTTTTTACTTTTATTGTATGCTTGTTGTGTCATACTCACTTATACATTTACACCGAATGCATACACATCTATACATCTTTAAAGACCACAGTGGAAATAAGTTGTTTTAACTTTCTTGTGTCATCCATTTGACATGATGTACAGTTTCATTGTCATTATTTATTAAGTTACGTATTCTCTGTACAACGTCAATAAAGAACATCAATCAATCAATTATAGTTTAAACCACAGGACAATGTGTTATGGCCCCCATGTGATGTCAGTGTTTTAGTGTTAATCTGTTAATGTGTTCATGGTTCGCTATATGCATTTGTGTACTTTTTGTCCCACAAGTGCTGCTGCTGCTGTAGCCAGGCTATGTGCTGTGCAGTTTAGGCTATAATTTAAGACCAGTGTTCTAGTGGAGACCCTGTGTCCCCCTCTCTTGTCTCCACACATCCAGTTTGGCTCTGGGTGAAGTCACAGCCGATCGGTCCCGTTGCAGGCCGCGGTCTGCCAAACCGCTCGCTTTATTGAGAATCGGCCCCGAGTAATCGCAGCGGGACCGAGAGGAGAGCCAAGAGGAACACAAAACGGGGGGGGGGGGGGGGAAGCAGGCGGTCCACAGCCCACATGCAGCTCTAGTTCAGGGGAGGCCATACATTCCTGATCCCAAACACGCTCGCTCGCTGGGGGATGATGTCTTCCCCTGGTCATGAACACCATGTGTGACTGGTCCAGATGTGGTGGTGGTATCCTGCTGTGTCCAGATTTATCAGCGGTTTGCCTTTTATAAGACGGCTGTATGCTGTGGTTAGCATTATTTATTTACCTTCTGCTGCTTCTAAATGACCAGAAGACTTACGACAGCAAAAAATAAAGCCCTTGGCTGGGATAAACACGATGCATTGTGGGCTCAGGTTGACGTGTGAGTGGATATGTGATTAAGTAGAGAGGAGTCTTGGGACATCAGAGCTGCGTTAGCGCTAACTATGTCTGATCATGGATGAGATGTTTTGATAGTTTTGGAAATAATGAACGGAATGACTGCGTCTGAGCAAGCATTTTTTTTCCAGCAATAACATTGATTCTAGGCTTTTAGCATACATAATTCACCTCATTTGAAGTTAGACATCGAACCCGTGGCCAGTTTCCCTGTTAAATACCATGCAGCAAGTTTAATGAAGTTTGCTGTCTGGGCACTATGGTGTACTGTCCGTATTGCATTACTGTCATCTACTGATCTCTCCATAAAGTGATGACAGATGATTTTATGTGTGTGTAAAAATTGTCGGTGCACAAGCCCCTGAGGAACACGTCCGGCCAGCTCTAAGGATCAGCCACAGGTCACAGTGCTGTTCCACTAAACCATGGTGGCCATACTAGTTTTCCCCTCCTTACTAGCTCCACTGATGTCGAGACCCACATCTGCAGTCAAGGGTTCGAGTGTGTCAGTGCGCTTACTGTGACGGCACACTGGAGATTCCTTAGGCCAGCTTCTTTGCAGCTGCTGTGAGCTGTATCTGTGCATCTGTGAGCTGCCTCGCTCGGCTCACTTTACTCTGGGATAATTGCCACCGTAGTCAGTCGGTCCACTGTTATTGACGGAGAGGTCAAAGATAATTTGTAGGAAGTGATTCGAAAGGGAAGTCATTAAAGTGCTGCTGGTCAGTGTTGTGTGTATTGTACAGTATGCATGCGGTGGAAGTTTGATGGTCTGGTGTTGTTTTGTAGTTTGAAGAATAGGAGGTAAATGCTTTCCCTTTGTGCCAACTTTTAAACAGCCCCCACCCCCTGTTATACTGCAAAATCTTTGAATTAGCCTGCTGATTTGGAGAGGATGCCTGGGCATCACCATGGCAGCTCAGACTGAAAAGGCATGTGGTGCAGGCTCCTAATGTCTGTCAATTGGACCCCTGCTGCTGTTTGTGGTTGGGCTGCATTTTAACCAATTTATACACCCGACCCTGCTCAGAGTGGGTTTTTTGCCATGTGATTGAATGCTCTGTTCGGTGCCGGCAGCATACAGAATCGCTGTTTGTGTTTTACAGTAGTATGTACACAGAGGGGAAAAAAAGATTGCTTTACATGGGAGCTTTGTGAGTGATGGCCATAATTTAAGTAGAAAGCCTCTGACATGGCGTAGGCTGGATGCAAAGTCTTCAGACCCATAATGATGTTTTGTAGCCCATTTGCACTGCTTAATTAAGTCTCTGTGGAACTGTCAAGCATTGATATAACCTTCACTGAAATTTATTTCATTGGCTCAAGTAAGCGGTCAGAGTGGCTCTTTCTAGCTAAATGCGGCCCTTTGAATGCTCTGGCTTCAGGTAAGGTGGGGCAACTTTTTTATTCAATTTCTGGGTTGATTTTCTAGCCGTCTTGTTTAATTTCCTCCTGCGGCGATGTCTACAAGAGCCAGTGCAGCTGAGGCCCGCAGGAATAAGATTACATTATGCGCCTCTATGGTTAGCGACCAGGGGATTTTCAAACCAAAACCACAAAATCTCCCAGAGCCCAATCCGCAGTCGCTCTCGAAATATTTTTGGTTTTTCCTGAAGTAATGGGAAAGTCATTAATGTATCAGAAGCTGCCCAGAGGGAAAAATCTGTCCTGCAGGCTTCCTCTCCTGTATGATGGCCCTTTTGGACTTCCACTGCTGTGGTTGGATAGTGGCGTACCACCTGTACAAATTTCCTCTCAGGTGTGAGTGAAGGCCTCGGCCTGCATTCCCTTAGGAGGGTTGTGAGGATTGATGCTTCCTGGTTTAAGTTGGCCAGTGATGGCCAGGCTCTGCCACTGCTTGTGTGACACGTGTGTGGCTGATGGGATCCAAGTTATAGTTTGGTCCATGACATGCTAGCAGACAAGTTATTCACAAACTGTATTTCATGCAATCCTTCAGCCTACAGACTATCAGGAGATACGGATTGAGGTCACCTTTTAACCAATCCTTGGTTGTTTTCCAGTTGTCTGTTGGGCTTACCATATGTGTCATATTGCTTTACGTGTCACAGACCTGTAATAATTAACTTGCATGGAGAACACATGGTTTCTTAATCTGTTTGCCATCAAGGACCCATATATTCTAAAAAAAATTAAAAAAAACTGTTCGCTCCTTCTGAGGTGAGTAGAAAAGGCTTGTGATCCAGATGGCCGTGCTTGTTGGCCTGAGTATGATTTGATGAAGTGAACCATATGCCACACAGCGGATATGTTTTTGGCAGTTTGTAGAGCTCCATAGGTCTCACTAGCACAGGGCTCTAGAGGTTGTGTCAGCCACAGACAAGTCCTGCGTGTCGTCTCTGAAATGACATCACTCATGCTTTAAATGTGTCCCTTTGCGGACACACCGTGAGTGTGACTCCCCTTGGTACACATGGAGGCAAGATACTCACTTACTAGCCAATGTCCCACATATTCACCATCTTATGCTTTATGCCTTTAAATGGTGTCAGACTCCACAAGAATGAAGAGAGATGTAGTATGAAAATCCTTGGGCAATTTGGGATTTTTAAAGACTTAAAAAAAAGAGTCAGATATTAGCCTAGTAGCTGAAAAAACAATGGCTTAAAATCTGAGTATGTTGTGTTGAGTATGTGTGTTGCTTAAAAACGGTGTGTAACACATATGGGGAAGCACTTCAGCTTTTTCTTGCTTGTCGGGTTACTTTTTGCACAGTACCACCCAGTGTGGTTTGATGGATCATAAACCTCAGTCACAAGATCTACATGATTGAATTAGCCTATGGGGTCCATTAGATAACATGGGCACAAATCACCCCTGCATGTGCGCTCCAGACTTACTTTGCAGCAATATCTTTTTTGCTCTCCTCTCATCTCTCCTCTTTTATCTTAATTTTCCTTCCTGTCTCAGTATCTCTCTTCCTGAGTCAGGCCTTGGCCAATGCGCAAACCTGTCCTTAGCTTCCCCTGGGAGAAGAGGGTCTTTGATCTCCATCCATGGCCATGCTCAGCCATACAACTGTTAGAGAGAGTTAGTGTGGAGGATGGTGTTGGTAGTAGAGCAGCAGGCCTCTTCAACAGTGATGTGCTGTGCAGCAGAGGCCTTGGACAATCAGCGGTGGCCCTGACGTCTCTCCTCCTGTCCGCAGGGCGAGCTCGAACGGCAGCTCCTACAAGCCAACCCCATCCTTGAATCCTTCGGCAACGCCAAGACGGTCAAGAATGACAACTCGTCACGCTTTGTAAGTCTAAGACAATTGTGCAGTATTAATCTGACAGAGCCTTATAGCAGTTCACAAGACAAAACTGGGTCTTTTTTGCAGTTTCGCACAGCACCACGACCTTCATTTAGTACACCATACTTGCTCCAGTGGTCAGTATATGTATATATCAGTATCGGTATATATGTCAAAACATTAAACCTGGGAACCTTAAGAGCATTAAAAGCAGAACCTATACATAACATTGATGCACCATAGACGCACCAATATGCGGTATAAAGTATGGAGTGTGTAGGGTAGGTAGTCAGATTTACTCACACAGCCTCAGCTCCTGCACAGTAGACCAGTAACTCTGTAGCCCAGTATGGCCTCCAGCCATGCCGCCTCTGAGGGGCTTCATCTAGCACATCATCAGTGTCGCCAGGGCGCTTTGAGGATCACGCATCAGATTTGAGGCTGAGGAATTTGATTATCCTCGTCGTCCCACAGATCATCATCGCAGAGGCTTGGCGTGTGAATGTACAGCGTCTGCTAATCATTAATGGCCCATTCTGGGTCTGCATCTGTTTTAGACTACAGCAGGCTGCAGCTCTCCACTGTGTGGGTGATGAACCAGACTAAGGCGCAGGGCTCACGCAGCAGTGCGGAATGATGAATAACAGTAAGCTTCAACCTAGGAACAGAGGAGGCCATGAATGTTGGTGTTGGAGGTAGAGATAGGAATGATGTCAGAAGGCAAACACAAAGAAAGGAAAGGAGAGAAGCAGCAATTTATGTTATTAGTTACAATAACACATCTTTAATTTCTCCCCTTTAGGGAAAGTTCATCCGAATCAACTTTGATGTCACTGGATACATCGTTGGGGCCAATATTGAGACTTGTATCCTTTCATAATGTGCTGTGGTGATCTTGATAAATGACAAGATAAAAACTATATTGAGACAATGAGGTCTTACCTTTATTGGTCAAGTGCTATGACTGATGCATAATATAAATTAACCTCTGCACAGGCATGGGGAACAATGCAGTCTCGCTGTTATTTCAGGATTCAACTCTCTGTACTAGGAGAAGAAGTGTAAGTACAGCATATATGGGCTGCCTACCAATGGCAATATTGAGCCTATATGGTCACATTTCTGCACATTGTGTGATTTGTTCATTTGACAAGTATAAGACACAAGATTGATTCCAGATCGTTAAGAAAAGTGACAACCCTAAAGCAAAATTCCGGCTCAGTAATGGCACCCAACCTTTATTTCCTGCTGGAATCCCCGCTGCTCCCTTTCTCCCCCCCAAGAAGTCCAACAGTTTTCTTCCCTTTTCTCGGTGAAGTTCCTTGACCCTGCCACTCAGACCTTTTGGAAAAATCCAGAGCCATCCGCCAAGCCAAAGATGAGCGCACCTTCCACGTCTTCTACCAGCTGCTGGCGGGTGCTGGGGAGCACCTCAAATGTAAGTCCCAGAGCTGTGGTGGCGAAGGGCCACCTGCCAGCCCAGCATCTCGTACTGTAGATTTTTTCATGCCCCAGGGCCTACATCATGCGCCTTGGTGTGAATATGTCCTGTAGATCTCACTATAGGACAGTCACGATTGAAAGCTCTGAGTTATGATTTACTCTTGGTCTGTGTGGTGTGGTTTCCTGTTTGGATTTCATGACTGACTAACGACCTAACCTTGAACCTTTCTCGTAATCTTTCTCCCACTAAAGATATTTATTGTTAACTACAATTCTTAATTTACACACTCAGTCTTCCATAGTAATAAAGTAATGTGTTTTCTTAAGCAACTGTATTTAATGGAATATTTTAAAGTTTAAGAAAGTACCCATTTCAAAACAAATCTGTCAGGTTCATATTATTCAGAAGTTTCATAAACTGGTTAGCAAGCATAGCAAAAAGATGAACATGGCAACCAGGAAGCACCACTTATTTAAACTTATTTAAACTCACAAGTAAAGGCAGTCTTGGATTTTAGTGACCAATTATGATATCAAATAGCTCCACAGTGTCTTTTTCCCCTGCACATTAAAGTAAATGTTTTTCAATGTCATTGAGAATTTGATGAAGGTGTCTGTTCTCTTGCCAGCTGATCTGCTCCTGGAAGGCTTCAACAGCTACCGGTTCCTCTGCAATGGCAACGTTCCGATCCCTGGGCAACAGGACAAGGACAACTTCCAGGAGACAATGGAGGCCATGCGCATTATGAGCTTCTCTCACGACGAGATCCTGGGTAAGGACGCACACACACACACACACACACACACACACACACACACACAGCCATCTTAGAGCTGCATATAACCGTAGACAAGTGTTTTTTTCACTTGTCTCAGTCCACATTTGTGTCCAAATAGTTCTGAAAATCTTTTGATTTCAAGAAGATGGCGTGCTCAAACCATACAAGTGTTCAGATCTCTCTGGTTTGGCTGGTCTTTGCTGCAAGGTAACAGTTGTCAAGAGAAAGAGAAAAGGGTTTCTCAGACCAAGGCACTCCTTAGTTAAAATGTCTTTATTTAAAGCAACATGTCCTAGAACGGACTAGTTAAAAAAAGCTCTTCAGGGCATAGAAAAACTAATTCTGCTGTTAAATATTTATTACACACACAGCCATGCAGGAAAACATACAAATAAAGACATAACATAAATAAATAGAACAAACAAGTGTTAAATACCATCTGTTTTTTAAATACCAAACCAGTCCCTTATTTTTAATGCCTACTTTCTCTCTTTGCAGCCATGCTGAAGGTGGTGTCTTCTGTGCTACAGTTTGGCAACATCAGCTTTAAGAAGGAAAGAAACACAGATCAGGCCTCCATGCCTGAGAACACAGGTACAATGCCATACATGGTCTGCTCTTACCTTGCACCTCTCTTCTCTTTTGAGACTGAACATGAACCTGTCTCTGTGTTTAAACATCCCGACATTCAATGAGATTCAAGACAATCCAGTTTCTTCTTGAGTTATGGACTCTTTTTACATCCACGCTCATAAAAGACTCAGGTTTGAAGATGGCCTGTAGCCAGTCTAACGGTCAGGAAGGCCTATCATGTCAGAAGGATCTTTCCGTCCTTATCCAGGGATGTATCCACTCCTGGCCTCAACTGCACCTTCCTTCTGGCAATCATGCGTTTTTGGGTAAAATCCAGCAGTAAAAGCAGACTCTGTGAAAGCACTTGAAAGGACTTTTAGGGTTTTAAAAACCCGTCTAGTCAATAGATAAGAACTTCAGTTTAGTCCTCTGTTAGCTCCCAGCAGCCCTGACTCTATTGTGTCGCTACAGATATGTTGTTGTCACCAAGTTTCAATTTTCAGGGCAAATTTATGAAGCTCAAGGGATGAAACCGAGAGGAGCAGTCTGAGTGAGTGACATACTGTGTCCCTGTCACCTTGTAGAGCTGCACAGTGAGCAAGACTGTGATACGTTGGAATAGACACAAGGAGCTCAGCTGGAGCCACCTCGATCTGGTGGACTGACTCTGTGTGCACCTTTTCAGAACATCACCCTATAAATAGAGGCTGGCAATGAATTTGATCAGAGAGCTGAGAGGGGCAAAGGTGTTCCTGAAGTTTCAATAGAAAACAGTCACCTCTGTGCGATCCTCAACTTGAGCATAATGCAGACCCAGCTCAGTGAGCGAGTGAACCTGCCAGCAGGGCCTGGTGCCGATTCAGAGCTCACACTTAGCTCCAGATGTTCGCTTGCAGGCCGCTCCTGTCGGCCATTTTCACGGGCAAGTCGGCCCGGCGCTCTCACTTGCTGTGTCTGCGATGACAAGCTTGACATCTCCCTGGCTCCGTCTCGTCACGGAGGGGAAAAAGGAGAAATCTCCCTTAAATTAACCGTGCTGCCCCTGAGGGTACCATAAACGGCGAATGTTTAGCCACAAATTCCAAATCGCTTACTCAGCCAGCGGCAGGGATTCTTCCCCCTCCCGCCGCCATTAGTGTCAGAGACCCTGTGATATTGATCGTCAGTGGGAGAGATGTTTGACTTGTTGGAGTTGTCGGGCGCAGGCTGGATGCCAGGAGTGGGGTCTGGTGGTCTTGGTCTCCAGTGAGGCCACTCTATGGAAACCTCCTACAGGGGTTTTTAAAAACCGGCAGTTAATTCAAGTGGTATTTAGCAAAGGACTCATGATACTTAAAAGGGTTCCACTCCACTTCCAAAGATGTTTTTAAAATGTTGAGGTTAAAGTTAATATTGACAACATAACGGTTGTAATAGTGTTTGCCAAGTAAACCCAGTCATGGGTGGCTGTGCGAAATGAATGGGACACAACTGATATCTGCAGACACTATGAAGCAGAGGTGTCAATCCTGGCTTCAGAAAGTAAAAACTCTGCCACATAATTGATCCAACAATTCCTGGAACCACCTGATGTTAATAAGCACAGATGTTAATCAGCTGATTAGTGAAGTTGCTTTTGCCAGGCAGAAGGAATACATGATGGGTGTTTTTACTTTCTGGACCTGGGATTGACACATCTGCTATGAGGTAATCCTAATCTTTCTTCTCTCTGCTCACTTTCCATTTCTGTTTCTTCACCTCTTTCCTGTCAGCTGCTCAAAAACTCTGTCACCTCCTCGGCATGAATGTGATGGAGTTCACCCGCGCTATCCTGTCCCCCAGGATTAAGGTGGGCAGAGACTACGTCCAGAAGGCACAGACGAAGGAACAGGTATAATTGCTCCTCACAACAGTTTGGTGTTCACTGTACTACTTGACCAAACCTCTGCCAATGCAGAGTACGTCACCTGCCTTTCTTCTGCATGCTCGCACCACTCTGGCTGTCTGTGGTACCTTTGAAAAAAAATCACTTGGTCACACTTTACTTTGTCATTCATTTTTCTCTTGCTCACTTGTTCTGAGTCTCTTGTGTCAGTTTTTGAGAAGTTTTTGTCTGATTCCATCTCATCTCAGCTGGTCCCTAAGGTGTTTCTTCAGTCCTGCAGTACGGTGTAAAACAGCAGAGAGGAAGTGAATTGCATATTTTATTTAATGCATTTCTTCCTGTCTTTTATCATTCCAGAACCTGTTACAACTCATCCACAAATAGTGTGAAATCATCTGCGTATTTTTTGCCTATGAGTTTTCCAGCGAGTTTTAGTCCCTCAGTGACACTAATCAGAGGTCACAAATGGTTAGAGTAAAATGAAGCAGAACTGGAACTAATCCTTATGGCTCTTAAAGCCCATCAAGTCCAGCTCCCCCTCCCCCTCCCCTACTCCAAACACTTGTCTGAGCCGTTGATTCGACACACATCTTGTGTTTTCCTCCTGTCAGGACTAAAGTTTTTATTAGAAGGTTGATTGGTCCAGAAGTCTCCTGTTTATTCCATTGTGACTTGGTCTCATTTGTCTCTGTGGCTAGATATTGTAATCATGATTAGAGTGTTTTTGTTTGCCATCCACTCTTTCATCAGTCCTGTCTTGCTTTCGCATAAATCTGTTAACAAGTCTGTGTGTATGCGTGTGTATGCGTGTGTGTGTTTCACAGGCGGACTTTGCTGTGGAGGCTCTTGCCAAAGCCACTTATGAGCGGTTGTTCCGCTGGCTCGTGCACCGCATCAACAAAGCCCTCGACAGGACGAAACGACAGGGTGCTTCCTTCATCGGCATCCTGGACATTGCCGGCTTTGAGATCTTCCAGGTTTGTGTTGTCACAGTATGTCGTTCCTGTACCATCACCCTAGTCCTATTCTATTTTTGGGGCGTCTTTTTTTTCCTTTATTCGAGTAGGATAGTGGAGAAACACAGGAAATGATTGGGAAAGAGAGACAGGGTAGGATTGGTATTGGGTTGGGTTTGGACCAGGTCCCCGGATTAATGGTATATATGCCTTAGCCAACTTCAACACTGTGTCCCCACAACTGTTTGGTAATGTACAGTACAGATTTTTGTGTCCTTCTAAATGTGTTAGGGTGTTGCATGGCCTGAATGAGACCAAGATTATTCAAAGAAAGGTGGCATGGCATTACAGGAATGTGTCTACCCTTTTAGTTCTCTTGGCAAATAGAGCAAATCAGTGATAATATTGGTTAATGCCAAAGTGGGATCAGATTCACCTTGTGAGACAAGTATCAACAATCTTTGTTAGTTCCTGCTATTTTAGTGTTTTCCAATAAGCCTCAGTGTTGGCTGCACCTGAAACAGTCACTTTAGACTTACTCTACTTGCTTAACTAATGAAGAATGGTTTCAGTGGGGGAGCCCAGTTTTCTTCTTTTGGTCTCTGACCCACAGAGGGACAGATGTGTGTCTCTCAGGCATCCCAGCTGCCTGTGGGAGGTATCTCTGGCCTGCTGCGGTTGTTTACATAATCAGAGCCAACAGAACAAATCAAAGTGGCAGGAATACAGTAATGAAAACAAATTAGCCATAATCAGCATCAGCCATTTGCGAAGGGGAAATTGCCTTTGACCAAAGAAAATGTTGAGGAAATAGAGTTGTAAACAGCTGTTTGTAGTGCACAGCTTGCAAAAGTGTTCGGTTTTATTCACATTTTATAACTGATGAAGAACTTTCAGGAAATGACTCAGATTGCTGACAATTTATCTTGCCTAGAAATAGATTTTGTTTGGCTTTAATTTTAAGAACATGTTTTAAGCCTGTGTGTCAGCAAAAATAGAAAAGAAATGCATTGTACTCGTCAATGAAAGCCATATTAAAACACACCTACGATAATACTAACGTGTCCATACTTTACAGTTTTTTCTGATCGCTTAAGCACATTTTTTGCACCTATTGGCTGTTTTTGCAAAACTCTACACACAATTAACAAAACCTTTCACCAAATTAGCAAAACATTGTAGATACCTTGCAAAAGCTAACGCATCTTGCTTAACTCTGCAAACCTTTGTAAAAATGGTGTTTTTGTACCAAACAGTTAACACAAATCATCATATTAGTTAGCACACAATGCGGCAACTACACACTAATGGTATCAATGAAAAACACATCTGGCTTTTGGTTTCTCTGTGCACAAGATATTTTCAGTTTGAAGTCATACACAGGTATCCAACTCAACACACAGGCATTCAAAGTTCAAGTATGGATGTTCATTTACACACATCAATACAAAAAAAAATCCAAGTGAAAACACAAGAAAACATACAGTAATTTCACTGAGAGAAAAAAAACAAGCCACAAAATTTTGTCAACATAAGCTGCAATGTTTTCTAGTCAAAGGCACTGACAGAAAATATCTCTGGAGTGCAGTATCAAGGCCTGACATGAGGCCTAGTCAATGTCTGTGATGGTGTGCCATCACTAGGGTTGTGTGTATGCTTTGACTACCATACCAACAAACCTGGCTCTGTGGTGTTGTGGTCAAAGTGCATGTTTGACACCCTGGAGACCTTGGTTCAAATCCAGGTGGGGTGACTTTTTTCCCCTTTACTACAATATCCCTGTATGCCTCCTCCATTGCATGTAGAAGGGCCATGCATTGATCTGGATGATGGTCATAGACCTTCTAGCGCAAGGCAGACAAGGAGAACAACACCATTTTGACTTATAGCTGCACACATAGTTATGCTACCATGTTGTCTGACATTGATTATGGCACGGTGTCCAACAATGTTCCTCGTTATAGTGAGGCTGAAACCTGCCTCATCCACAAGAATCAGCTCATGACCTATGGCATTTGCCTTTAGTTCCATCACTCTCTCGAAAAGACAAAACAAATGCAGCACAGCAGGCCCATGCACAGCCCTAGAGTATGCACTTCCGGATTCAGTACCAATGCTACTATAGCCTTATTTCTTATGATGCTTGCTACACTGTAGCGGCTCAGATTAGGCTGAACCCATTGGCCAGCTTCCCTCAGGGTCATTCCACTGTCCACTAAAGTAGCTCTGATGTCATCAAAAATTCTATTTCTTACTCTTCTTACTCTTCTTCCTTCCCCTTCCTCTTCCCTACCTCGTCCTCCTCTTACTTTGTCACCTCCTCATCCTCTTCCTCTAACCACCTCCTTGTCCTTGTCGTCCTCTCCCTCTTGCTTTTTCACCTCCACATCCTCATGCTCCTCTCTAACTCTCACTCTTCTTTATTCCAACATTGTACTCCACCTCAAAAGCTTACCTGTGGCTTACTGTATTGCTAGTGTTCAGGCTGATTGCAAAGTGAATTATTTATATAAAAGAGTTTTCACACGTGACAGTGTGGCCAGAAAGTGGCAAAATAGTTTAAATAATAGCCATGATTGTGTATAGTTTTGCTAAGAGTGTGTTGATTATTTGCAAGTTGTGTGTAAAGCAGTGAGTTGTGTTTACAGTTTTGCAAAAAGAGTGCTGTGCAGTGGAAGTGTGTGTTACAAAATTACAAACTGAGTGCAAAGCAGAGTTTGTGCTATTAGTTTTGCGAACTCAGTGAGGGGCTTTGGTATAAGAATTAGTAGTTTTAGAAATTGTGCTACAACAATCACTATAAGTGTTTAAGCATTCAGAAAAAACTGTAATAACGTGTCCATACTTTCATTTCTTTTCAATTGCCCCTGACATTACATTCTATGAATCTTGTATTATTATTGAAGTAACAGTTGCAGATCACTGTTCCTCAGTTCCTCAATCATTTGGCTTTCTGCTGTGTGACTATTCAGGTCTGACCCTGTTTGTCCTCTCTCTTTGTCTACCATCTTGCAGCTGAACTCCTTTGAGCAGCTCTGCATCAATTACACCAATGAGAAGCTGCAGCAGCTGTTCAACCACACCATGTTCATCCTGGAGCAGGAGGAGTACCAGAGGGAGGGCATCGAGTGGAACTTCATCGACTTCGGCCTGGACCTGCAGCCTTGTATTGACCTCATCGAAAGACCTGTACGTGAAACTGACAGAACAAAAGTCATAAACATTAAGAATCCAAGAATTGAAACGGACAACAAAAATCTAAATGCCAAAATGGAATACATCTATGATCTTTAAAGAGTAAAGAATGAAGATACAGATCAGATAAAAAAGCTAAAAATAAAAATGCTGAAGATGCAACACAGAACTAGAAAGAAGACAGTGTGATATCAGACGTGTGTGTGTGTGTGTGTGTGTTTTAACATTGTGTACTGCACATCATTTTAGAGGTGTGTCTTTTCTCACAACTAAGAATTATGGTTAGCATGACACCATCATCTCACTCTAAAATCTGGGCTGTCAGTTCAGTATGAACCAAGCTTCTCAGTCCAGCCTCAGTATGGCATAATGCAATATGTGTCATATCAGTATGGCATAATGTATATCTCTTCACAGGCAAACCCACCGGGTGTACTGGCCCTGCTGGACGAGGAGTGCTGGTTCCCCAAAGCCACAGACAAGACGTTCATAGACAAGCTGATGCAGGAGCAGGGCACCCACACCAAGTTCCAGAAGCCGCGGCAGCTCAAGGATAAGGCCGACTTCTGCATCATCCACTACGCAGGACGGGTACGCTCTGACAAGCACCTCTCATCACTAGCTCACACACACTTGTGGATAACTGGAGCGCTGCTTTATGAAGAACGTTTAAACAGGTTTTTTTTGTTCCCTGCCAGTGTTCCCTCTCTCCATCTTTTTTTAAAAAAAGGGCCATGTGTTATGCAGAAGCTCTGGTATGCATCCATGCATGCACGGCCTTAAAGCCATTATGGGGTGCGTTTCAGGCACACTTTTCCAGAGAGCAGCACAACAGGTGGTATAGAGGCAATCCGAAGAGCGATCGCTCAGTATATCTAATTCCACATGAGGTTTTGAGTTTGTGTATAGTTTCCATATGTTTTTTTTTTAGTCTTCAGTCTCGGCAGTGCTTTTTGATTCATGATTAGGGTTTTTAAGAAGCTTCAGGCTAGTTTTAAGGTCTTAACTGTTTAACTTGGTGAAGATCTCCGTGTCATGTCTCTCATCAAAAAAAAAAAAAGAAATGTTTTTGGAATGTGCTGTACTGCGGGCCATCTGACTAGAGTTTCAAAAGAGTCCCCTTACACAACATGCAAGAGAGATTCTGCGTTTGATCACGGTCACCAGGCCTCACATCTGGTCCTGATCAGATCGGCCACTCTCTATAGACGCGTAATATTACATTATAGAGAGACTTTTGGACTCCAGCCAACGTGAGGTGTTGTGTGGGTGAGGACTGAGCCGACCGTGTCGGTCTGTTTCTATAAACTAATTCCCCGTCCGCACCCAGTTTGGTTCTCTGTGGACCTCCCATTGGGGCACTCTTTTAGTACATAATAAACTAGAGAGGAAATGTAATGTGGCTGGCAAAATATTACATGTTTTTTACTATCGGCCCACTCGTGTTTTTTTTTCCTCCCTTATAGTATCCTTGAACTGTTAGCTTGTTTTCATGACACTTGGTTGCAAGTTCACACGTAGTCCACACCTAGTTTTGCTTTTCAGTGGACCTCCTCATACTCAGCAGTGTCAGTACATTATACAGGAAATGTATTGTGAAATAACAAGATTCAGTGTTTTTGTTATTGACATCAGTGGCCAGCCTTTCCCTTAGACAGGTGGTGACTGTCTTTTTTTCCAGATTATTTTAGCCTGTTTATGACCACCTCAGTGTTTGTAATTGTAATCTTGTGTTTTTTTGTTTGTGATGTGGCACAATTAAACATAAACCTTGTGTGTCACAAGGAGGAATCCAGTGCACCAGGTTTTAGCAAAAAAAAAATTCACCCATATTTTTCACCCATAGTCCCTGGGCAGGTAGTGGATCAGGACGTTACTGACCGTAGTAAATATGTTGGTGTGCAGTACATCAGAGGTCATTAAAACATTACACACATAGTATTCCCATACCCTACTCCTACTAATCATCTATGGTCTGAAGGTGTTTCCAATGAACCCTGTGTGTCTCCTGTCTGTCAGGTGGACTACAAGGCTGACGAGTGGCTCATGAAGAACATGGACCCTCTGAACGACAACGTGGCCACGCTCCTGCACCAGTCCACCGACAAGTTTGTGGCCGAGCTTTGGAAAGACGGTAGGTCCTAACGATGTTCCACGAGCCCCAGCCTCACCCGAGTGCTCACAGACATGTGAACCATTAGGCAGCCCCAGCCCTCCTCCTCCTCCCTCCACCCTCCCGTCCCTGAGGAAGAAAGAGGACTGTTGTCTGCCCACGTGCACTGTCTGCCCTGTCAGATGTATCAGTAGGTCAATGTCTACAACATGTCAATGGCTCAATTGACTGAGACTTTTCCCCTCAGAGATTAGGAATTATTAGAAATAATAAAACTTCCCATTCCTGTGGATGTAACTCTCAGCTCTTGTGTCCTAAACAGTTAACCACCTGGAAAGCTGGTAATTTCATTCAGATTTTTGGAAATGTCAAGAATAGCTTTTCAGAAAAGTGGCCTTAAAATGGAACAAGTATATTAAAGAAACAGATGAGATAAGGAATACAGAGCTGAAACTTTTCTCCTGAGAACAAGCAGAAAAAAATATATTACTTTACATGTGAAACCAAAATGTATTCAGTGCTGAGAATTAAGTGTAAAGTATTGCCACAGTGTCAGACAATAGTGGTTGTCCCTGCTTCAGAAAGTAAAAGTTTTGCCATATATTTTCTCTACCTGTGCACAGGTAATTTCACTAGCTAATCTACCTGTCGGATGATGTGTGTGCTCATTACGATCAGCTGGTTCAGAAAGTGGTAGAATCAAATATGTGGCAGGGCTTTTACTATTTGAGGCTGGAATCTCCACCTCCCATGTCAAGTGAACATGTAGGCAACATGTCAATATTAACTTCAGAGTCATGCTAACCACTGTCTTGTGTTTGTGTGTCTGTCTGTGTGTTGATCTGTTGTGATTATCTTTTTTATTTCTTTCTGCTGCCCTCTCTTGTCTCCCGACCATAGACATTCAGAATATACAAAGAGCGTCATTCTATGATGTCTCTAGCCTCCATGAGTCTCCAGGTGAATGCAGACTCCTCTGTAGGTGTCGGCTTACCTCAGTGCATTGTGCCCCCTCAGACGCCCTCCTCTGCTTCTAGGCCTGCATGTCCTGTGTCCCTCTCCGTAGAGAGCTGAGGCCTGCTGTACCTTTCACCAAATTGTCCTGGGTGGGAAACAAACAAATAGTGAAAACATTTTGCTGCTTTCTCTCAGAGAGCAGCAAATCCATTCAGTCATCAAAGCTTGAAAAAAAAAAAACAACAAACAACATATCTGTCTGGTTTGGGATTTTGTAGAGTTAAATACTAGTCACTGTATAAGCAAACAAACAACATCAAAACAAGGGATGCACCGATCCAATATTTGTTATCGGATATCAGTCCTGATATGGACCACATAGCTGGATTGGGTATCAGAAAAACTTAGCCGATCCATTGGACGCTACACACCCTTCAACTTATGGCCATGACCACAGTGATGGCAACAACCCCAACCCCAACCCCAGCCTGTTGTGCATGTGCATACTGCAAGTAGCCTGCAAAGCATTGACAAGCTTCAGCTATGCTGTGTGCAGATGCAAGGTATAGATCTATGGGAAACACATATTTTATTAGTGTTATTGTTAAAATGACAAAGATACAGGCTATGACATTAAGCTCGTTTAGGCTACTGCTGGTTCAATTGAACAGCCAGCTATTACACGTGGATTATCCCGTTAACGTAGCCTAACATTACTCACCAAAATCATTACAAACAAATGCACGTTGCAAGTTTCTTAAAATCATGGTTATGCATTACTTTTAATAGCCCTTATGTCTTAGTTATGTTTATTAATTTGAATGGTGATATTAGATCGGGTATCGACCAATGTGCGAAACCCAGATATTGGAATAGGTATCGTAATCAAAAAAGCTGGATCGGTGTATCCCTAGTAATCCAATTATTCCAGTTCACGACCCAGACATGAACCGCACTGTTAATGGCTGAGGACGTCTGACTGCTACGGCCATGGCCGCTTTGACTTGAAGGCGGCTGGTGCTCATGATGCAGGGCTCTCCCAGTCCATGCCTGCTTACACGGCAGCCTGTTTCCACTAAATGTCAGACGTATGGCATTCGCACCGATGACAGAAGAGGGACTACTTAGAGCGAGGGGAGGAAGAATTTCGTAGCGTCTCGCGCTCGGATCGGAACAATAAGTGGCTTGTTCCATCGGAATTCAAGTGACCCTTAGACCTTCCAGTCTACACCACTATACCAAAAGCGTCTCCGCAAGGGCAGGAGAGGTCAGCCTGTAAACCGTTAAACCAAAGCTTTCTACTTGTTTGTTTTTTTCATTAGTGACAGTAGACAGTAGGACATCCTAGGTGGCCACTGCTTCTGAGGCTTAGCTGGATGTAATAGTCCCATGGCACAGAAATAAAATGGTGATAGTAGGATTGTGGCATTAAATGTAAATATTGACGTTGCCTTTCAGATTGATAGACAAGAGCCTCCTTCTGGGTTTCTCATTGAAAGACACACTGAGCCAATCTGTCTCCAGTCTTTGCCAGCCCCCTACAATCTAATTTTGGAGAGCTTATCATTTTAGTTCACTGGGACTTGCCCATGTAGATTCCAGATCATCATAGGAATTCATTCTTGAATGTGGTTTTAAGTCTTTGCTGTCCGTATTTAATTTTCTTTGCTATTTTTGTCCAATGGTAAGGACAACATTTTATATGAAAAAAGAAATGTGCATATGCACTCTCCTGTAAAGGGTTAATATGGATAGAACATTTATGTGAACAAAGCGTAACTTCCATGTTAACCCCTCTCAGATTTCGTGTACTCATCCTTGCCAGGATAGTATAGCAGACTGATTAAATCACAGTCTGACTGAATACTTGACATCGTGCAACATTCAGCCAATGTCTGTCTGGTAAATCCATCCAGGGACATACAAAGCACCCCATCAGTCAAGTCACTTAAACGTCAGTGAAAACATAGTAAAGCAGGTCTGGTTGTAACTGCGGAAAATTACTTAGTTCTCTGTAGATGATATTAAATATCCTTTTTTACAATTTTGTTGTTAAAATTCTGTAGTTTGCCTTTATAGTACAGTAGAGCCTATATGTTTAAAGGCTGTTTTATTGGAGCAGTAGAAATTACATGATGCCACTATCACTGAAAAGAAATGAAAACACTTGTTTTATCAAATGCTATAAAAGGAGAACAGTTGCATAAATAGTTAAGGAGTGCCCATAGTGTTTGATACTTTAATTCCTTAATGTGGATCATTCCAGAATCCCACAAAATTGCAACTAATTTACCACAGATTCATATATTCTATTTGTGGGGGGAAAGAAGCTGCCCTCATGGACTTTTTAGTATCTCTTGAAAAATCATTGCCTAAATATGCTTTGGCAGGCTTGATGACTGCAGAATAAGTGTTTCCACCCCATATACCCCACCAGCTTACTTAGCTTTAGGCTGGCTTTGAACTCTCGTCCATACCCAGGTCGTATTCCATCCTCCAGCCCACTCTTGGTACTGTCTGCCATTTCATCAGCAAAAGCCCTTAACAACTGAAACCGGATCGCCGTGACTGGTTTGCTCATTATGAAGCAGAAGGAATAGATAGAAGGGTTGATGACAACAGATCCCAGATCATTTGTTAAGGGCAGATGTAGTCATATCCAGTTGGAATTGCATCCTAGATTCCATCCTCCCATCCAAACTTGGCCCCAGCAGGCTTCCGTAGCCACTTTTAACCACTCTGAGGGAAAACAAAGTCATCAAGTGCAGATCCAGGAATAGATTTTCCTTATATAGTATTTCATTCCTTTCTGATAGGACCTGCAAGGTACAACCTGCCCTAGATATGCACTGAAAGGCAATTTTAGCATCACTGACCCTGTGCTGTTTTTTAACTGTTTCTGTCTTTTCATCCCTCTGTCTTCTCTTTGTTTACCGATGCAGTGGACCGTATTGTGGGTCTGGACCAGGTGGCTGGCATGAACGAGACAACATTTGGTGCTACCTATAAGACCAAGAAGGGCATGTTCCGCACTGTGGGGCAGCTCTACAAGGAGTCCCTCACCAAACTTATGGCCACACTCAGGAACACCAACCCCAACTTTGTCCGCTGCATCATTCCCAACCACGAGAAGAGAGTAAGTGTTCAGCACACACACTCCTCTTTAGGAGATTTTTTTCATCCAGTAGTTGGCACTTACCCTCTTTTTTTAATCTTCCAAAACTTCACTCACTTCTAGGCGGGCAAGCTTGACCCCCATCTGGTGCTAGATCAGTTAAGGTGCAACGGTGTCTTGGAGGGCATCCGTATTTGCCGACAGGGTTTCCCTAACCGCATCGTCTTCCAGGAGTTCAGACAGAGGTAAAGTGCATACATGTGTAAAGGCTTGTAGAGATTGATGAAGAGCAGTTGGAACAGTTTAGAAGTTGTGACTGTTTTCTTCTGTCCTCTGTGCATACAGGTATGAGATCCTTACGCCTAATGCCATTCCCAAGGGCTTCATGGATGGAAAGCAGGCTTGTGAGAGAATGGTAAATCCTCTTCAATTTATGTTGAACAGAGTAGTACAATTCAGACAGTATTGTATACCTACAAAGACAGACAGTTAAGGTACATCTAGCACCATTTTCACTCTTCTCTCATCAATCCGCAGATCCGAGCCTTGGAACTGGATGCTAACCTGTACCGGATCGGACAGAGCAAGATCTTCTTCAGAACTGGAGTCCTGGCACACCTTGAGGAGGAGAGGGATCTGAAAATCACTGACATCATTATCTACTTCCAGTCTGTATGCAGAGGTTATATAGCACGCAAGTGAGTGCTGGCTCTCTCCCACAAGCTGTGATGGACCCATCACATAAAGGAAATGCAAGGAAATTCCACCAAATTCCACTTCTATGTGTAGAGTTGCTTCATGTTTTACTTGTACTTGGGTATAAGGCACTGTGTGCCTAATCCTTATTAATTTATCATGCATCACCACACCCTATCTTTGCAACTATTGGCAACAAACACTTTGCAACTACTTAAGATGCGCTTTGCCTTCTGCAGATGCGTTTTGCCTTCGTAATCATTGATTAAGAAAACGTAGTGACAGGCCAATTCTCGCAACTGAATTGGATTTGCCTTCTAGCACAAATCTGTGGTAATTTCTCTGTCACAATAGATGTTTGTATATACACAGTTATGTCCTGCAGTAACACTAAACGCCTCTGTTGGTGCTTTGTCTAGGGCCTTTGCCAAGAAACAGCAGCAGCTCAGTGCCCTAAAGGTTCTCCAGAGGAACTGTGCCGCATACCTCAAACTGCGCCACTGGCAATGGTGGAGACTCTTCACCAAGGTGGGCTCACTGTGTGTGACTGACTGTGTGTGTGTGTGTGTGTGTGTGTGTGTGTGTGTGTGTGTGTGTCTGTGTGTTTGTTTGTTTTTCTTGTGTGAGAGAGAGATCAGGAGTAATCCATTTCCCTCCTGTGTGCCTCAGGTGAAGCCCCTGCTGCAGGTGACCAGGCAGGAGGAGGAGATGCAGGCCAAGGAGGAGGAGCTCATCAAGGTGAAGGAGCGCCAGAGCAAAGTGGAGAACGAGCTGGTGGAGATGGAGAGGAAACACCAGCAGGTGAGCGCACCATCAGTGGAGCATTTTAAAATCTAAATCTAAAATCTAAATCTTAAACACTATGGTGTTTAAGTCACTAAGGTGACTTAACGGGGTTGATGTAAAAAGTGGTGTTGGTTTACCCATAATTTTTTGTGTATGTATAACACATTTCATGTATTTCTTTAATTATTGGTTATTAGTTAATTCATTTATTGTGTTGTTACTGTTTTTGGTTGATAAATTTGTGTGATTTTGGTGGCCCCAGCTTCTGGAGGAGAAGAACATCCTGGCTGAGCAGTTGCAGGCCGAGACGGAGCTGTTTGCGGAGGCTGAGGAGATCCGCGCCCGCCTCGTCGCCAAGAAGCAAGAGCTGGAGGAGATTCTGCACGACCTGGAGTCTCGAGTGGAGGAGGAGGAGGAGCGCAACCAGTCCCTCACAGATGAGAAGAAGAAGATGCAGTCTCACATCCAGGTGTGGCACAGGGTGGTGCTATGTACATGTTAGACCAGCATAATGAGTATGGAAGTATGTGCAGCAATGGTTCAGGAAGTAAAGAGGTCAACCATTTGCTGATTTGATTCCAGCTGCTCATGACTAAGTGTTAAAGTGCCCCTCAGAAAGACACTAAACCCCATACTGCCCCCGATGTGCTGGTTGGCACCTTGCATGGCAGCCTTCTGCCGTCAGCGTACGAATGAATGAGTAAATGTGAAGTATTGAATTGCAAAGCACTTTGCCATTCAGTTCAATGACGCAGAGTGCTATAAAAATACAGTCTATTTAACATTTGCCATAAATATCTGACCTGGTAGGACCTGGAGGAGCAGCTGGACGAGGAGGAAGCTGCCAGGCAGAAGCTGCAGCTGGAGAAGGTGACTGCGGAGGCCAAGATCAAGAAGATGGAGGAAGACATTCTGCTGCTGGAGGACCAGAATTCCAAGTTCCTCAAGGTGAGCTTAGTGACCACATCACAGCATTCTTGATGATGACGCAGTCACCACACAGGTACAGCTTGAAGCCTCCTCTCTCTTCCTTCACATTCTTTTCAGGAGAAGAAGTTGCTGGAGGATCGCGTGGGTGAGATGACCTCCCAGCTGGCTGAAGAAGAGGAAAAGGCCAAGACTCTTGGCAAGGTGAAGAACAAGCAAGAGATGATGATGGTGGATCTAGAAGGTGAGGAAGTTCATTAGTGTGCCCTACCCTTTCCACATGACTGAGGTGCCCTTGAGCAAGGCACCGACCTAACCCCCCCATTGCTCCCTGGGCTCTGCTCAGCTGGCGGCCCACTGCTCGCCTGTGTGTGATGTGAAAGTCATTCTTGTGTTCTGTAAACCCACTGAACTTTCACACAGAAAAATATCGTAAGGTGTTTTTTAAGATTCTAACGGTGTATGTGTCTGTACATAGAGCGTCTGAAGAAAGAGGAGAAGACGCGGCAGGAGTTGGAAAAGGCCAAGAGGAAGCTGGACAGCGAGACCACAGACCTCTCGGACCAGATCGCCGAGCTGCAGGCACAGATAGACGAGCTGAAGATCCAGCTGGCCAAGAAGGAGGAGGAGCTCCAGGCAACCCTGGCCAGGTGAGGCAGGAGCCAGTGGCACCTCTGCAGCTGAGTCTCACCAAGCTTACAAGATTACACACCTTTCCTGCACCTTCCTGGAAAATTCTGTACAGTCATTTAAAGTGCCATATTTCTCTTCTACATTATAACCAATAAAAAACTAAGTGCATCCCTGTGTATAATTTTAGTGTTTAAATTATTCAAAATAAACAGTGGTAAAAGTGTTATAAAACACACTGGGAGTCGTTAAACTGTAAGTGTAAATGTATACTTTCCAATGGTTGTGCAGCCAGGCAGTTCCTGTGGTGTCCTGGGAGTTGTTTACCTAGAAGACTTAGCGCAGAGGAATTTGGATGGAATGCAGGCAGGCGTTCAGTCAGCGTTTATAAGCAACAACAGCTATGATTCAATCTCATTATGGTTTTGTCATTGAACACACGGTCTGTCTTTGTGTCAGTCTCAGAGGCAGCATGTGCAACACTGCCACCTTGTGGTCCGTAGTTTCTTCTTTGTCAGAACAAGGGAGTGCCCCTTACAGTTTTGTGCTAGACAATGAGGTCTTAATTACAGACCATTTATTTAGCAGTACCAGTTATTTTTTGCACAAATTGTTTGCAGTGGTGTGTATACAAATTTGAAAGCTAAATAAATATGTAACATTTTAGTGTTTTTGGAAGCATGATACATGGTATAACATCAGTACGAAATATGTCAGTTGAGTTAATTTGACATTTGTTTACCTTGGCTTCTTAATAATACCCGTAATAAAATAATTCTTAACCCACAGTGAAATTATGCAAGTGAATAAGCACTGACATATCGTAAACATGTTATGGAGTCAAAGCTATTACTAACCTGGTGGACCAGACTCCATCACTTTGTTTCGCTTCATTCAAACAGTCTATCTACTCTCTATAGTCATACATTTGTTTCCTGGTGGGCAGCTTTCTCTCTGTTAACTTTAAAGCTATTAAGACTGCCTTCAACCAATGAAGCCTTAGTAGAGTTGCCTGACTGAGTACCGTATGAATATTGAGCGGCGGTACAGAGGCAGCTAAACCTTTACCCCTGTACATTAAGAGTTGCTCAATGGGAAGCCGTTTGTGTGTCCGTGCTGCAGGAGTGACGAGGAGCTGGCTCAGAAGAACAACGCCCTGAGGCAGGTGCGGGAGCTGCAGGCCCAGCTGGCCGAGCTGCAGGAGGACCTCGAGTCGGAGCGGGCGTCGCGCAACAAGGCCGAGAAACACAAGAGGGACCTGAGCGAGGAGCTGGAGGCCCTCAAGACCGAGCTGGAGGACACACTGGACACCACAGCCGCCCAGCAAGAGCTCAGGTACCACACTACTCACAGCAGAATTTATTCATGGCCTGGACTGGACTAGCACTGTAATTAAAGCAGAGATTGGATTATTATATGATTATATTTTATTGTGATAACAATGGTGTAGTCAGTTTCCAAAAACACACCTGTTGGATGTACATGGTTTTAAACGCGTCTGTATCTGTGCAGGACTAAGCGTGAGCAGGAGGTAGCGGAGCTGAAGAAAGCCATCGATGAGGAGGCCAAGAACCACGAGGCCATGATCCAGGAGATGCGACAGAGGCACAGCACAGCCCTGGAGGAGCTCTCGGAGCAGTTAGAACAGGCCAAACGGGTGAGTCTTCTCCCCAACCTGCCCACTACAATGACTTACTTTAACCTGCAGAATTGTTAAAAAAAACTAGTCCATAGCCTGCATAGTGCCACCTACCTCTTCTGCACACCTCTCTTGTCTCCTCTGATCTTGTGCTTTGCTGTGTTGCTCAGTTCAAGGCCAACTTGGAGAAGAACAAGCAGACGCTAGAGACCGACAACCGTGAGCTGTCCAGCGAGCTTAAGGGGCTGCAGCAGGCCAAGGCTGAGTCGGAGCACAAGAGGAAGAAGCTTGAGTCGCAGTTTCAGGAGATCATGGGCCGCGTCACAGAGGGCGACAGGGTCAAGACAGAGCTGGCTGACCGCACCCATAAACTACAGGTCAGTCATAAAGGAGGGCTGGGAGAACCAACATGGAGACACTGGGCCTAGCAGCCCTCAGACACTGGAAAATGTTCAGCTGAAATAGACTGTATTTGGCCTTAAATAAAGGAGAGGAGAGGGTTGGAGGGTCATAGGTGTAAATATGTCTGGGTGAAAGTAGTGATTGTCAATGAAGACCTGAGTGGGGGTTTTTTTGTGCTTTTTAGACAGAACTGGACAACGTCTCCACATTGCTGGAGGATGCAGAGAAGAAGGGAATCAAACTGGCCAAGGATGCTGCCAGCCTGGAGAGCCAGCTGCAGGACACCCAGGTAACCCTTTCAAGCTTCTCAAGCTTGCAGCTATGCTGCACATACAAACAACCATATGGAACATGGAGCAGTAGAAGAATACCTTTATTACTTGCATAGAAACAAAAGTGACAAGATTTTGTGTGTGTGTGCAGGAGTTGCTCAAGAGGAGACGCGTCAGAAGCTGAATCTGAGCAGCCGTATCCGGCAGCTGGACGAGGAGAAGAACACCTTGCTGGAGCAGCAAGAGGAGGAGGAGGAGGCACGCAAGAACCTGGAGAAACAGCTTTCCACCTTGCAGGCCCAGGTACATAACACCAACATTCATTTAACACTGAATAATTACTTCAGTTTAAAGGCTTGTTTCAAACAGTAAAAACGGAATTTGACAAAACCATAGACTGGGATGGCCGTGTTTCCGGCAGAGAATTTGTTAGTTAAGGTGCAGATTGTCGAGGGAGATGTACGGATATTGTTGAGAAAAATGGCACTCCACAAAAATTCTTAGTATAACCAATATGAATGGAAGGCAATTATGAAGTACCTGTCGTCAAACACATTCCTATAGTTTTATGACCTAATTTTAAGCCCAAGTCTAATTTCAGTGTTTTATCGGGACAACCTAGTAAAGGTGAGAGGCATGTCTTGTGAAGGTGGTCGCTTGGAACTACATAACACTGGGGCAAACACTGAGACTGTGACCTGCAGCCTGACTTTAGAGAGATGAGTATAACAGCAGAGTGTCTTCCCCTTCAGCTGCTGGAGTCCAAGAAGAAGCTGGAGGATGATGTGGGAGCGATGGAGGGCCTGGAGGAGGTGAAGCGCAAGCTGCAGAAGGACATGGAGTGCACCACCCAGCGGCTGGAGGAGAAGGCCATGGCCTTCGACAAGATGGAGAAGACCAAGAACCGGCTTCAGCAGGAGCTGGACGACCTGATGGTAGACCTGGACCACCAGAGGCAGATCGTCTCCAACCTGGAGAAGAAGCAGAAAAAATTCGACCAGGTAAAGTTCACTAAATGTTCCAGATAAAGCCGGGTTCGTCTCAGCAGGTTTATAAAATTGTACCAATGGAGAGCCTTTTCTAATTTAGGCCTTACATTTCCTAGACATACATAATTTTAATGAAGATCTTCACTTTAAAATTCAAGGTCTGCTTACTCTATACATGTAGTAACAAAAACATCAGATGAATTTAAGAAGGCAAGACAAGCGAAAGAGAGCAAATGAATATTCTATACACTCATTAGCGATCTATGTATATAACGGGTTAATATTTTCTCTGTGTTGTAGATGCTGGCTGAGGAGAAGACCGTCTCGGCACGGTACGCGGAGGAGCGAGACAAGGCTGAGGCGGAGGCGCGGGAGAAGGACACCAAAGCCCTGTCCATGGCCCGGGCGCTGGAGGAGGCTCTGGACGCCAAGGAGGAACTGGAGCGGCCTCAACAAGCAGCTACGCACCGAGATGGAGGACCTGATGAGCTCCAAGGACGACGTGGGCAAGAATGTGAGTGTCATCTGTTACCATCTGCAGAGCATTAGCATAACCCAGTATGTATGTTTGTCTGTGTGTGTTTGGACTGCCTCTTAGCTCACAGTCCAAAGTGTGCTGGGCAGTCCAATCTTCTTACTGTAGTCAATGCAAAACTACTGAAACTTTAGCCTCAGATCTGAAGAAGAATGAAGTGTCATTTCGGTCAAATAAAATCATTGCAATTTATGCCACCAGAATGTGTGGCATCAGGAAATTATTTTAAATTACTGAGGTTAACAGTGCACTTAAATGTAAGTTTAAAGGTGATGACACACTGGGCAACTTCTTGAGCAATGTTGCTGGGCAACATTTATTAAATGTTATCACTGACATTAGGCAACACGTTTTTATGACTAGAACTTACATCAGGAGGCAACTCATGCGTCATCACTTTAAGTTTAATGTTGGCTTGTTAGACCAAATCTGATACAAGTTTGACCAAAGTGCTACGCTACACCGTTGACAATGGCAGGTCCATGAACTAGAGAAGTCCAAACGGACGCTGGAGCAGCAGGTGGAGGAGATGCGGACTCAGCTGGAGGAGCTGGAGGACGAGCTGCAGGCCACGGAGGACGCCAAGCTGCGCCTGGAGGTCAACATGCAGGCCATGAAGGCCCAGTTTGAGAGGGACCTGCAGGCCAAAGACGAGCAGGGAGAGGAGAAGAGGAGGCAGCTGGTCAAACAGGTAAGCAGGACTCTCTGAGGCCCTGTATGACTGTGTCTTGTGGTTTTTTTTTACAGCATGTAAAGCACTTTGAGTTGCCTTCTCTGTATGAAAAGCACTTTGTAAATAAAGCTTATTATTATTGTGATTATTATTATTACTACTACTACTACTACTTACACAGAGTCCGTAACAGTCAGTGATCTTGGTGCATTGTGACTCTCATTGCTGCTGTCAGCTCCGCATGACCTCAACCACAGTGCTTGCTGTCCTAAATTAAAGACATGTAACCTATTATTTGTGCTCTTGCAGAGGAGCTTTTGAGCTATCTTGGTCAAACTAAACCAGGATATAACCTTAGTGACCTGATTTCTCTGGCTTATATTTCAAGACAAGTGCTGAACAATGTCCTTTAAAAACTTTTAGCAGGCACTAGTATCCCTACACAAGAGTTTACCATTACTTTTTGAGCAATACACACAATTACAGTTTCAAATTAAACCGCAGCTACTACACAAATTGAGATTAACCTGTTACATTACACGATATAGCATATGTGTGGGGAAAAAAGTCATAGAGTCAAACATTACGGCAAATACTGCATCCAGTTTCTATCTACTTGTGGTGATGATTCTAAGGTGTGTGAGTGTGTGAGGTTCGCTTGGGTGGTGCAGTCACCTGGCTCCTGATTGCCTCTTCCCTTTCATGATCTGCCTCAGGTGCGGGAGATGGAGGCGGAGCTGGAGGACGAGCGGAAGCAGCGGGCTCTGGCTGTGGCCGCCAAGAAGAAGCTGGAGATGGACCTCAAGGACCTGGAGGCCCAGATAGAGGCGGCCAACAAGGGCCGCGACGAGGCCATCAAGCAGCTACGCAAACTCCAGGTAGAGTAACGGGAGCTGGCATTTGCTCCATCACATTTTCACTCTTGGCAGAATTAAAAATATTAGGAACACATTAGAAACACATTTGAAGACTTTAACAGACAGCTGTGTAAGTAACGCAAGACACTAGTGGTAAATTAAATCAGGTTCAGGCACCATTTAAGTTGTTGTCCTCTCTTGTTGAAGACACGGTTCCTCTTGTGCCTGTGAACCATGTTTATTGTTGACTTTGAGTTGTGACAGGTTTGTAGCTTTCATTCTGCTGATATTTATTTTTTTTAAATGTTAAAAGTACCAAAATGAAATTCGCAAGCCTAAGGGAAGAAAATGCAAAGCAAACCAAAAGAACTGAGGTTTAAATTGTCCCCCTCCTCTCATTCTCTTCCAGGCCCAGATGAAGGACTACCAGAGGGAGCTGGAGGAGGCAAGGGCATCCCGCGATGAGATCTTTGCCCAGTCCAAAGAGAACGAGAAGAAACTTAAGAGTCTGGAGGCTGAGATTCTCCAGCTTCAAGAGGTGAGAGTCATGACATGACTCAATCGGAGGCGCTATTTCTTAACTTAAATTAATGACTCAAAATGACTCAATGATATGGAATCACAGAGCATCATGAGGCCTTTTCACACTGTTCAACACCAACAGTTAGCAGGGCACCTGTACCTTTCACATTGACCGACACGGATTCACATTTCGAAATGACACGCCAATGGCAATCGCCTTTGATCCTACACTTGTGAATGTTGACAGTTTGTTTGGATAATAGTTGTGCTGGCCTTCCAGTGTTTTGTGTTGCAAACATTAGAGGGTGCATTTAAAGAAATGTCTTTACCGTTGACCTTTTATACCCTGTGTGCAGGACTTGGCCGCGTCCGAGAGGGCACGGCGCCACGCTGAGCAGGAGAGGGACGAGCTGGCCGACGAGATTGCCAACAGTGCCTCTGGGAAGTGAGTAGCCAGTTGCCTCTCGCAAGCACCAGTCCCAAACACTCTACTCCATCACATATGGTGTTTTACATTTCGCTACAGCTTTGTGTGTGTATATGTGTGTGTGTGTCAGGTCTGCCTTGTTGGACGAGAAGAGGAGGCTGGAGGCTCGCATCGCCCAGCTGGAGGAGGAACTGGAGGAGGAGCAGAGTAGTATGGAGCTGCTCAACGATCGCTTCCGCAAGACCGCCATGCAGGTAGGCCCACTCACCCTCACCCTCAGTGGTGCTTATCCACACGAAACTGGTGGTGATCAGGAAGGTAGTCTTGTCCTTTACGTGCTCCTGTAGCAACGGCTGACTGTAAACACTGAGCTCTAGGGCATTACATTAGCTTCTGCTTATCTAGAACCAACTCAGAACTATCAGCGTTTGTGGGAGTGTAGGGGACCAGATTAATTTGGCCATCCTTGACCTCAGATCTTTCTACATAAAGTAAATAGCCTTTGTGAGGACACTCTAACTGGCCTTCAGCCTCCAGTGGGTCCCACCTGTAGCGTCACTTCCTCATGCCTCACCTGCTGCCCCCTGCAGGTGGACACCTTGAACACCGAGCTGGCGGCCGAGCGCAGCGCCGCCCAGAAGAGTGAGAATGCGCGGCAGCAGCTGGAGCGCCAGAACAAGGAGCTGAAGGCCAAGCTGCAGGAGCTGGAGGGCACCGTCAAGTCCAAGTTCAAGGCCTCCATCGCCGCCCTGGAGGCCAAGATCACACAGCTGGAGGAGCAGCTGGAGCAGGAGGCCAAGTGAGTGGTGATACCATCCTCTCCTTCTTTCTCTCTCTCTTTTTTTTCTTTCTCTCTCTTTCTCTGTTTTATCCCTCTCTTTCTGTCTTTCCCTGTCTTTCTCTGTCTCCTTCTCCTAAACAGTGTTGTGTCAGAAAAGGTGTCTTAGTGAAAATCTTAAAGGTACTAGTTGTGATTGAGATTGTGGCCCAAAACTGGTACTGCAATCAAATTCAAAATACTGTTATAGTCTGGAATGTAAGGTTAAATATTGTGCACTTTTTCATAAAAGTACCAAACATTCTACAGCTTCACCTTGACCCTTACTAAGTAAAATAAGCATGGGTGCCAAATGACACAGAGACATGTATAAAGCAGAAATGACAAGTTTCTGCTGACTTTCATATCTTGTTTCACATAACTGGAGATTTTTCTTAAAATATTGCATAAGCAAGGTTTCCAGTCATTAACAGTGAGTTATTTGAAATTAAAGAGTGTGGTCCAAAGTATTCTTGGGCCAAATTTGGTGCTTTGATCAAACAGTGCACGATTCCTTCAAAATGTGGAGTTGAGGCGCTGTACTGTACAGCATTATTGCTATTCTGGATGCAAGCGACAATTACATAAAAGTAATTTGTGGGCTTTAAACTGAATTTTAATCTGTTGGTACGTTTTTTATTTAACATGTGTTAAATAAACTTTGTCTAGAGACCTATCAAGACTGTGTTGTGGTTACTTGCTGTAAATGTCTGACATCTTACATGTGGCACGTGTGTCCACAGGGAGAGAGCAGCGGCCAATAAGATCGTCCGACGCACGGAGAAGAAGCTGAAAGAAGTGTTCATGCAGGTGGAGGATGAGCGTCGCCATGCCGACCAGTACAAGGAGCAGGTGAGAGAGGCCCTTTTGTCAAACAAGGCCAGTATGGCTCCAAATGCGACGGCCCAGGTGTTTTGAAACCTACGTTTGCCATGCTTGATTAAAGGCTTTCTTACACATTTTTCCAAAGTGCCTTGTGTTATCTTTGTCATTTTAACGTGAGTGACGACACTTTGCAGGCAGAGACAAAGGCATGTTCTGTCAGCCTCACTCTGTGTGTGTGTGTGTGTGTGTGTGTGTGTGTGTGTGTGTGTGTGTGTCTGTCTGTCTGTCTGTCTGTCTGTCTGTCTCTCTCTCAGATGGAGAAGGCCAATTCGCGCATGAAGCAGCTCAAGCGACAGCTGGAGGAGGCGGAGGAGGAGGCTACTCGAGCCAACGCCTCCCGCAGGAAGCTGCAGCGAGAACTAGACGACGCCACAGAGGCCAGCGAGGGCCTCAGCCGAGAGGTCAACTCCCTCAAGAACCGCCTCAGGTAGAGTCCACGCACACACACACACACACACACACCTTAGGTAGAGTCCACATGCGGCCACAAACACAGGCACCAAATATGTCAATCCCGGCCGGCTTCAAAAAGGAAAAACCCTGCAACATATTTAATTTGACCATTTTCTAAACAAGCTGAGCCTAATGAGCACACAATTCATCAGACATTTAGATTGGGTATTGGTAAAAATCAGTTCTGTTAAGAAGGAAGATTTTGGGCTAGGTTTGTACTCACATCACTTCAGATGGTCAACACAAACCCACACGCCATTCCCCGGCACCACACCCTCCCCAAAGATTTTCTCTTAAAACAATCCTTTAGTCTGTGATTATAGACATTTCTGAGCCGTGTATATCTGCAATAATCCAGTTTAATTCCATACACCACAAGCCTGACACACAGCTAACTCCACCCTGGCCTACTTACTTACTTACTGAAGGAGACCAGCCACTGTCTGTGTAGTCATCCTCCATCCACATCCCCCATCAGACCAGACCCTTCTGCAGGCTGTCAGATGTGCAGATGAAGCGGTCAGGGTTTAGGGGTTTGCAGTCTAAACCTCTTAAAACGTGCGTTGACCTCTGACCTCTTTGTAGGCGCGGCGGCCCCGTGGGCTTCCCGTCGGGCCGCTCGGGTCGGCGTCAGCTGCAGATGGAGGGCGACGTCTCGGACGACGACGCAGACAGCCGAGCCAGCGACCACAACGAGACGCCGGCCACCCAGGCCGACTAGAGCGCCTCACCTTCCAGCCACGTCCCCCCATATCCTCCTCCTCCGCCCCAGCATCCCCCTCAGACCTGTCAGCCAGTATGCAACAGCACCTCAGCACTACGGCCCCCCCATCCCCCCGACCCTCAACCTCACTCCTAACAAACTGTCGTACACACGCACGCACACACACACACATACGCACGCACACAGACAGATACACATGCTTTTAGCAGGAGCCAGGTGAGTGGGAATATCCTCCACACTCTGTTCCATACCATCATACATATATATATGTATGTAGACACACACACACACACACACACACACACACACACACACACACACACACACACACACACACACAAAGACTCCCAGGTCACACACACAGACACACACACAAAGACTCCCAGGGGAACTGCTATTCTGCCTTATTCTACTCTGGCAAGCTGGAAGGCCTAGCGCACCTCAGCGCTTTATAGCGTCTTACAGTGTCCCCCAGCCTTCGGAACGATGAAGTACTCTGCTTACGATGAAGGGACAAATAAGAAAAAAAAAAGAAGAAGAAGAAAAATAAAAAAATACGCTACTCTAGGTACAAGTGCATTTTTACGTATGAACTGTGTGTAAGTGTACGCACATGCAGACGCCACATGTATGTACACGCCACACCCACACGTCAAAGTCATATGTGTCGCCCTCACCAACAAAGCTAAAGCCATCACCCACAGCCAGAACCCACACCCAGCTGACCTTTGCCCTACGACCACTAATGAGGCAGCCCTGCCCAGCTGCTTTGTCGTTGTTGCTCTGGTGGACCGCTGTTCTTCAGTGACAGAACTCTGTGAAAATGCATCTCTGTGATCCGTCGCCACCCCTGGCTTCTGTGGACATGGACTTGGAAAACAAACAAACAAACAAACAAAAAAAAAGTTAACTGTGAAGTTGCAACCTGCCACTACATCTCTTGATACCATTTAAAAAAAAAAGGCATACTTAATGCTTCAAGAACGCTTCCAGATCTTACTGGTTATTGAATTAACCTTTTTTTATGTTTTCTCTTTGTTGTTGTTGTTTTTTTCTTTTTTTTAATAATTTAAGCAACTGGACCACTCTCTTGTTTTGGCAAGGTAACACCTGAATGTAGACCTGTTCCTGAGACCAGCTGGCCCTAGCCACCAACAGGGGGCCCCTTAGCAGGGGAGCCCCACAGAGGAGGGCAGCCAGCTTGTCTGGGGTGAGGCTGTTCAGGCTCTCTAACCGATGATACTGGATGTATTAGCACTCCACATAGCTCAATACTGCACATAATGACATAAAGGCATGATTGAAACTGGAAGGAGAGCTTAATCCCTCAACCCACCCACCCCTCCCATTGTGTCCACAGTTAGGTGGGCTTGTGAAGATACACTATCTGGTCTTTTTGACTTAACTCTAGAAATCTGAATTAACAAGGGAGGTGACGTGTTTGTACCGACATCCTCCTCAACCATACACTAATGTTAAAGGCGCTTAAACCAAATGAAGACTGGGTTTAATGAAGGACGTTTGGCCATGCACACCCCAAAGTGAGTTTGCATGGCTCTTGCCATATAAATTAGGTGACTCCACTGGAATTTTGCTGACAGGCACTTAAAGAGTTCTTTTCTTGACGGCTAAGAATAAGGTAGTATGAGTTGGTACTTCACCTCAAGGCATCGTCTTGCGAAAAGGGTTTACAGATCTGGCTTGTAAATATTTGGGATGTACACTTTGTGTCTTGGCTTTTGAAGGGTAGGTGTCGCATTACCTGACATTCCATTCAAAGTTAAAATGGCGGACTGGGCTGAAGAAACAGATGTACCTTTTTCTATTTGTGTAAACAATTGTGAGACGGTGCCTTGAGGTTCATGTGAAAGTCAAGTTTGTGACAAGTTTGCAACTCAATGTTCTGAATGTTTTACATGGAAGCCACTTAAAGCTGTTTCCCCCCCTCATTCTCTCCTGCAGTGCCCCATCTTTTGTTCTAGTTCACCTGTGGCCAAGTACAGGATAAGTCATACTTAATAGTATCAGTCACATTAGCTACACATTGGCACAAGTAATTCTTTTAAATATTTAATATTTGTCCGAGTTTGAACTGGACTGGGATGCTGAGGGGGCGGGGACTCCACACTAATAGGGGGCGTGGCCTGCAGGCTGAGCATGGGGACAGAAACACAGGCCCGGATTCCAAGTGTTCACTCGTTCACTGTATAGTGCACGATATGGGGGACAAAACAATGTAACTCAGCCCATGTAGTGAGCTATATGGTGAACAAGTGAATGTTTCAGACATGTCCACAGTGTTTTACAGGTCTGTGGATCGCGATGAAAAAAAAAAACACACCTGTAGATTCTTCCTATCCTCACTGCCCCTCTCCCCAAAATACTTTGATCTCAGTATTACAGAAACACTAGAGAGGATCTGCAATGCACGCCATGTTAATGTTTCTTTAAGAAGTGCCTTAGACACTAGTGAAGAAAACAACATCAATGGATATTTGCCACACTCGTTGCGTCTGTGACACTGATGCATACTTGTGCTAAGCTTAAACATCAAGGCGGAAATATGGCAGGAAAAAAGCCCCACTGCATAGCCACCTTCTTACCCCCCCCTTATTTGTTTTGTTCTTCCCCCGACTTTACTTCATATCATAATGAGTGTGTGCCTCCCGATTCCCCCCGCCCCCCCATAGGCAACCTCACCAGTAGACCATGGGCAAGAATCAGTGTTATTATGAAACGAGGAGCCTTCTGCTGCCACCCCCCACAGCAGGACGTGTGATTTCATTTGGTTCAAAGCTTTATCATCCATTATCTAGTTACAATTATTACGCCTCTCATTACTATTATTACTATTATTATTGTTGGACTGGCTGTTGACAACCAGGAGTTCAACTGCAAAATATCTCCTTTTATTTCTTGTATACCTGTATTTCTAGACAGTGATTTTTGTAAAGGAAAATAAAACATATTCATTGTAAAAGGAATGTGGCCTATTTACTATTCTACATGTGACTGCCCCACCTCTTGTACAATAACCACATTGATGAACAAGACATGTTTTCAAAGATCCTTCTACATTTGGTTGCAGAACCAATTTGTAATCATTCTTCCCTCCCCAAGAGATACTTAACACACGTTCAATACTATAGTATACAGCAATATCATCTGTCAAAGACCATAAATTACATGAGATAATCTGTCCCATTTAAATTACATTACAGCACTCCCATGTGGCACAGGGGGCTGAACTCAAATTTATATTTTTAATTCCAAACCCAGCAGACAGAGCAGCAGAAACGGCTACAGAGCGTTTGCACCCAAAAGATATTTTAAAGGTCATCACAGTGGCTATAATCAACTGTAGACACCTACGCACAAAGTTGGAAACAGTTATAAATGAAGACAGGTGGTATTACACAAGACTCATACCAAAACCTGACAGCATATTTTTATTTTAGAATCAACACACAAAAATAATCTACAAAATAAAAAGATAAAAATAAGGAGTCAAAGACAAAGTCAAAGTGAAATGTAATATTGTCAGCATGTGACTCCAAAGTGTTCTCAACCTATGTGGCTTCTTAGGAGAAAAAAAAAATCTCACAAACATCCAGACACCACTGAGAAAACACTTAAACACGTCTTTTTCAATGATTCAAATGAGAGCACACATACACGCACTTGCACGCGCACGCACACACACACACACACACACAATCTCTTTGCCAACTCACGAGCTGACCGACAGAACCGTCCTCCTCGGGAACTTTTCTTTGGCGCCACAGTTCATTCAATCCGTCAAAAAAACACACCACAGGAGTGATTTAATGCTAGAGGAAGTTAGATCGGTAGATGAAGAGGACGAGTAGTAGTAGCTTAAAATGCAGGAAGAACTGAGTTTCCAGAGAGGTATGTCAGCGGAAGCTGAAAGATAAAAGATGTGCGAGTCTGAGAAACAAACGCCCTGCAAAGAGAAGAAGAAGAAAACCTAGCGTGACCCTCCTTCGCCAACCGTCAGAGGGGAGAGGGGGGCGCGGAGCACAGGAGCTGAGGTGTGTGAGGCTGTAACTTGTGCATGAGCCACAAAGAGTCCTGCATAGTTCAAACATACAAACTAAGGCGATCTGTTGTATTGAGTAAATTGGAGTTTTTTTTTTTTTTGTACTGATAAGCAATGCAATATTTCTGAAATAAAGTTCAAGTAGGCTACAGACAAATTTCTCCAACTGCATGTCACACAAACACACACGCACACACACACGCCCACCAAACACACTTCCCACAGGAGCATCTTGCTCAATTTATCAAAAAAAAAAAGAGCCATGTCACCATTTCAAGTTTCTTTTTTTCCCCATTTCAAGGTCCAGTGTGATGTACAGCACCAAAGACACTGTAAGAGAGGGATATGAGCTCAATCACACACACACACACAAACCATACTGACTGGAAAGAAAATAGAGCATATCATATTTATATATATAATATATGTATATATATCTACATACACCCATATTAATCCACTCACACACTCCTACACATCATAATTTTATGTCCCTGTGAGAAAATTATAAATAACTTATCCATATTAATAGCTACTGTATTAACAGTCTGTTTGTAGGAAAGGGCAACAAGACAGTACTACCACCCCACAGACGGAGAGAGGGAGTCATTTCACAAATTGAAAAAAAAAAAAATCCTATTCAACAAGTCTTTACACAGGAAAAGTCTGCCCAACACTGACTTAAATACAAATTAAATTATATAGCTTCTATTCTCCTACACTCCCTCTCTCTCTCCACAGTGATAAAGGTCTGTCATGTAAACATGTTGACAAAAAAAAAAAAAAAACACAACGCAGTCACCCTTTCTAACATTCCAACACAGTAATCACTTAAAAATAGAATGACAATAATTAGAATGAGGGTCATTAATGCGTTAGGTCCATCAATAAGACAAAAAAAAAAATCTTCTTTTGCAGTCTTCCACTGCTGTGTCAATCAAAAAGCTGTACTGTCGTCCCCCCGGGCAGCAGCTGATGATGATGTCACTCCAGTGGCGTTCAAAAGTCCCGGCTGGTGATTGGTCAGTGGGACTTCCTCTTCACGTCTCCACCCTGGCTTTGGTTTGTATCTGAGGAGGAGCACATGCCCATTGCGTCAGTTAGTCAGCACACACAGACCTGCCACACTCAAAGCCAAGTCATGCATCAGTGGGGGCGGTTATATATTACATAATATATATATTTTTTTTTTAATTGATTGATTTATTTTATTTTATTTTTGGAAGAACAACACTCAGAGGTGGACATCCCAGGTTCAGAAAGTAAAAGCCCTGCCACATATTTGTTCCAGTCATTTTACTGAACCAGCTGATCCTAATTGGCACAGCTCTTCAGCCAGGTAGATGAGCTAATCAGTAAAATAAAATCACAACGGTTTAAAAGCACAGACAAAAGGAATACATGGCAGGACTTTTTTTTTTTTTACTTTTCTTGAACCCGTTTTGTCCACCTCTGGCAAGACGGGATGGGATTTTAATAGTACACACAGACAGACAGACAATGAGGCATTCAAGAGATGAGCAGAGGAAAACAGAACAAGCGAATGATCTACTACTGTTCCAACACAAAGGGAGCAGAGAGGGACAATCACTGAAGGGGTGCACAGGCAGATGGGAAAAGCGAAGCCTCTGGGTGGAGCTCATTAGCTATGATCCAGCAAGGTGAAGCCCAAGTCCAGCCAGGGCTGGATGTTTATGCTTTTGCTTTAAGTTATCACATGATCTAAGCTCCACCTCGTTAGAGCATAAGCTTAACAAGCTCCACCTGGTGGACCTGCAAGTAACACCTTCTCAAATGGGCGAGGAGGAGAAGGAGGAGGAGGAGCAGAGTTTACCTGAGAAAGCAAGCTGCAAGTGAGGAGGGAGAGCAGCCTGAGTCCCTGACTGGAAGCTCTTAAACAGATCTGAGGAGAGAGCGGTGGGGTGGGGGTACAACAGACACACAGAGGAGAAGCAGAGAGGTGAGATGGAGGAGGAGTAGGAGGGAGGGAGGGATGGATGGATGGAGCCAGCAGAGATGGAGGGAGGGAGAGGAGAGGGAGGAAAGGGAGGGATGGAGGGATGGATGGATGAGGCCAAAGTTGTGGAGAGAATCAACAGAATTGCAAGAGGGTTAAAGGGAGAAAGATTGCGGTAGACTAGCTTGTCCAGACTCCAGACAAAGCAACATTCCCCGTCTGCTGATAACACACCTATAGGGCTGGCTGGGTATCCAACTCAAACACTTTTGTGGTTAAAAAAAACAAAAGCTTTTAATTTATCGAGTACTGAAAGAAAAGTCATGCCATGCATAAGTTCAATCCCTCAAGTGATTTTCAACTGTGCAAGTGATCTGTTCCACAAGCAGCATGCTTCTAGCCAGGAATCATAAGGATGTTAATCATTAAACTTTTCAGTGGTCATTTGAAATGGTGCGTAGAGGTGTTGCTTTAACAACATAATTTCATGTTGTTAAAGCAACACCACGAAGATTGTTTAGAATTGCTCTCAGATGCCCTAACCCTAACCCTAGGTTGGAAAAATGCCATGGTACTGAAACATAAAAATAAACTATGAAAACCAGTAACGTCTGACTGGAGGACAGACTTTTTTTTTTATTCTGTTTCCATGTCAGCAAAATAGGGAACTTTCTACTACAATGTGTAATTTTATCTTCTTTTTTTATAGAAATGGATTTTGCCATGTGTGTATTGGGGAAAAAAAATTCAAAACCACAATCAAGGTATCTGTATTGGTAAAAAGAATCCTTGAATGATACCCAGCTCTACACCCAAACACACTTCGGAACACCAGTAAAAGGCTAGAGTGATGACCACACTCACACTAGACAAAACACATACAGATCTGCTTTTGACAAGAACACTCAAGACATTTCAGACAGGAAAATCTTCAAGAGTTATTTTACGATTAATTCAACAACAAATGAGCAAATTACAATCAGCGTAGATTAGATCACATATTGAGGTGGATGAAGCACTGGACAAAAGGTAAGTTAGCTACTCTGTATAACTGAAAAGTACAACTACTTTATTAACATTAACGGTAGATCATGTGACACTTAGGAAGACTGCAGGTGCGCAGTTGAAACAAGTTCTTAAAAGCTAAAAACACAAAGCTATCACCCTTTGCCTAAGAAACCAACTATAAAGCAACACTTTAGCGGCAGAGAGAATTCACAAGTACCTTTCACTCTGTTACGTGTTAAGTTGATGAACCACTAAAACCATTTTAGAAACATTATTTTTAGGGTTGAAAAAAACTACTTAAATGTTGCTTTAATACACTGTAAGGGATCAGACAAATCCATGTGTGAGGGCTGTGTGGGCGGCGGGTCAGGTCGGGTCGGGTCACTCACTCTGTGCCAGGGTGGTGTATCCTGAGTTGGTGACGGAGGACGTGCTCATGGTGCCGGGCGCGGTGGGGGGGGTGAAGTTGAGCAGCGGGGGGAACTGGAAGGGCAGGGAGACGGGCACCAGGCCTCCCAGCATGCCAAAGCCCAGTGGCAGAGAGGGAGGGACAGAGCCCAAGAGGTTGGTGGCAGCAGCTGAGGAGACCTGCAGGAAGAAGAGTAGAGGGGGGGAAATGCATTACTTCATGCCTAATTTAGCCATCTGTAATGAAAGTGGACCAATTTCAACATTTTTTTTCCCCCCCAAAGTGGACTGTTTTGAACCAACGCAATTACCGGTAATCACATAGAATGCAACTAGTCTTACAGCTTTAAACTCTCTGTCCCAATGGCTAAGGCGGTCACATCTTGGGGTTTTAAATTCAGGTCATCCCTCTTGGGTGACAGACAGTGAAGCATGCCAATCAGTAGTACTGAGCTTCTCATGCAGAAGGTTTGACCACTAATCAGAAGTTGCACAACTTGAATTGTATTTCCAGAGTTACTTAAAGCAGGGCTTTTTTTTTCACCATGACGACACAAATACTACCTCGACAGCTAGATTACGATACATTATTTATGAACTACTGTTACTTCTTGGTACTTCATTTAATGCCACCTGCCACTGCCGAAATGTGGTGCTATTTTGAGCTGAAATATGGCAGTTTGGATACATTTGGCTGCTAAACATTCCCAGTCAACCATTTTGGCTGTAAGCTACAAGAGGTGGTCAAAATCTGACTGTCCTTCCAACAACGCAGTCACAGTGAATAAGATCCTGACCTCAAAAATCTCTGGAACTGCACTTGAATTTAAAGTGAATTTTAAAGCTTCCCACTGAAACTGTGCAGGTGCAAACCATGCAGCAGTACTCAGCAGCCACCCAGCATATTAACGCAAAGTAAAAGAAAAAAATCTTTAATAATTGGAGGAGTGACCCTCCACTCCCGACTCTGCTCCCACCTCACCTGTGACAGGTGTGAAGAGGCTGGTGGCGAGGGCAGTGCTGAGGCTGAGGCGGATGCCGCTCGACTGGTCACAGTTTTGGCACTCTGGCCCGCCCCTCCCGCCGCCCTCTGCCTCTGGCCCCCCGTGGCCGCCCGTTATTCCGGACGCGGAGGGGCTGCCGTCCTGCTGGACGCTGGAGGAGGGAGGTGTGCCCACGGGGCTGGGGATGGTGGCCGCGTTTCCGGCCACTACTCCTCCTCCTCCAACGAGTGACGCTGAGGCCTTTTGACCGCCCGCGAAAGTGTAGCTGGCCTGAGCCGCCTTCGCAGTCGAGCCCCCCGGCGAGGTGAACGCGGGTCGGAAGGCGGGGCCCTTGGCACTACTGTACTGGTGGGAGTTGGCCACCATCTGGGGGGTCCGGGAGTGGGAGAGGGAGGAGGGGGAGGAAGAGGCGGAGGAAGAGGAGGGGGACGGGGAGGAGGCGGGGGGAGGAGTGGGGGCGGGGGGCCGTGGCGTCAGCTTGATGATGGGAGAGCTGCTGCTGTGGGAGGACTTGGTGAGGGTGGCCTGCATGGGCGTGATGAAGTTGGACTGGGGGTGGGGGTGCTGCGGCTTGGAGACCGTGGGGGAGGAGGGCACAGGGGGAAGGGGAGGCGGGCAGCCGCTGCTGGGGCTGCTGGGGGCTCTTGGGGTTGAGCTGCAGCGGGTGAGAGTTGGCGCGCGCCTGCTGTGCGCCCCCAGCCATGCCACCGCTGCTGCTGCTGCCACCGCTACCTCCAGCAGGCTTACTGCCGGAGCTCTTCACCTGCCCAGGTGGAGGGGTGACCTGGCCAGGTTTCATACCCGGGGGGCAGAAGGGTTTCTGCTGGGGGGGCAGGAGAGGGGAGGCTGTGGGCGGGGGGCGAGGTTTGGGAGGGGAGGGAGAGTTCAGCCCGGCGCCCGACCTGTGGGTGGGGGTCATGGAGTGTCTCTGGGTGGGGGGCATCCCGTAGGCCTCTCCCCGGGACGCGGCGGAGGGCGATGAGGTAACGGTGAGCGGTCGGGCCAGCGCGGGCGAGGAGGCGAGCGAGGGAGAGGTAGATAGCGTGCTCATGTTGGCCAGGGAGATGACCGAGGTGTCCAGCTTCCCCGGCAGGGAATGTGAGAGGGGGGAGGTGTAGTGACCGGCTGCAAGGCCAGGCGGCATGGAGCTGGCCAGCGTGGCCGCCAAGGAGGCGACCGAAGGACCGTTGTTCTGGGTCAGGCCTTTGGCCGCGTTGCTGAGGAGAGCCAGAGCCTGCGAGATGGAGTCCAGTGAGTTGGTGGCCAGGTCCTCGTCCAGGGAGTCCGACAGGCAGATGGGCTCGGAGGGGGAGGTGGGGGGCCGGCGGACCACCGGAACAGGTGCGGGGGGAGTCTGAACGACTCCCACCGGACCGGGCCTTGGGATCCATGCACCCTCCTGTGGCAAAAGAAAGATGGCGTAAGCAACATTATTATTACTATTTACTTCATGTGGTGATTTTGCACTTTAAACTGAATTAATAAACGTTTAACTAAAATGATTAATTGATCATTCATTTTACACATTATAAAACATGGGGGTCATGTTTCATCATCCCAGTACTTTACTCTCAATTGAAGTTCTAATCACTAGGCATTAATATGTATCCGAGTAAAGGCAATGCAAACTTGAAAGACATTTTCAAAACACACACCTTGGCTTTGATAGCTTTGGGACCAGGAACCATTCTTTTCTTGCCCCTGTAATCGATGGGAAGAAAAAGAGAAAGAAGAAAAGAGTTCTCATTTATTAACAACTTCAACTTCATTACCTCCCAATACTTTTGGTAATACTACTTCAATCAATGTCAACTCACAGTCCAGTAAGGTGGCCGTGCACAATCCGACTCTCCTTAAAGAGCATCCTGTGACAAAACAGACAAACATCAAAATAAGTATAAGCCATGACATTTACCAAAACATAACAAAGTGTGTCCTTTAAAGCACACACACAGCTTACTGACATAGAGAAGTATGTGTTTCCACACACACGTAGTTAATAGTCACTGAGAAGCCTGCAGACAGACACTGAAAAGCACACATTACACACACACACACCCCTAACAGATACTGAGAAGCATGTATCGTATCTCACACACACACACACACACACACACACACACACACACACACAAACGGACACACAGAGGGACACACAGAGGGACACAGACACAGACACACACACCTGGCCTGCATCCAGCCCTTGGGCCAGAGGGGTTTGACCTCGTTCTCCATGAAGGCCTTGAGGTAGTCCTCCACAGAGAGGGAGCCCTGAGGCTCCTGCTCGTAACAGCTCAGCTTCACCCGCACAAGGCTGCACAGTAGAGTCCTGCAACACACACACACATACACACACACACAGACCAAACACATGAAAGAAACCCTCAGATTTTAATGGTGTCCTGTACCCAGGGATGTGTGTTTTTCCCCTGTCTATTGACCTATTGTCTATTGGGGAGAATGGGAAATGTGTGTGTGTTGAAGTTTGCGAGGGTTTGTGAGTGTTTGCTCCATCGTTGGTCATGTCAAAGAGAACTAGGCTACATGCTTTGTGTTTTTTCCATGTCTTACTACTGACAAAAAAAATTCCCATGCCGACAATAAGGCTTTTCTTCTCTACTCTACACACACAATTACCTCAGACTGTTGCATATGATGGTTTCTTGAGGATGTTCAGGGTAAAGGATTGTTCAAATCAGGATCAATCACTATAACAGTAACTACGCCAATGTCTTTTTAAAGCAACACCAAGTAGTTTTTTTCCTCTTTGGTCAGGGATATTGCTTGGATCACTTTTAGAGTGATTTGATGAATGATAAAAGCACGGCAGCCAATCGGCAGTCAGAGTTTAACTTGAGTCAAAAGAAGGGGTTGTACCTGAGTTTGTCATCCCAGAGGAACTTCTTGCGTGGTCCCATGACCCTCTTTCCAGGCTTCTCCTCGTCCTCCTCCTCAGAGCCATTCTTTTCTCCTTCCTCAGACTGCTGCCTACAGACACACATACACACGCATACTTTATTTATTTACCTCATTTATTTCATTTATTCCTGAAGTTGAGCTAATAAATGTCTTTTTATGAGTTCATGGCAATGACACTTTGAAACACACACACACACCAACTTCAAAGCCAAAGTTAATTCACAGTATTTTTGCATTTAATAAGTGTAATCCTGCTATTGTTAGCCCTGAAGGAAGAGAGGAGTATTCTTTGCCTAGTTTAGTCTATGTATTCCGTAAGGTAGGCTTAGCCAGCACCTTTAACCATCTACTATTTGCTCATTTTTTAATCTTATTGTTGTGTATTTGTGTGTGCCTTGGATATGCTACAGATGATGTTTAGGTGCTTGCAAGATGAGTTGCTGCTGTAACAAAGCAATTTCCTGTACTGGATAATTAGTTATGTATCTATCGTAATCAAAGCACATGACCCTTTACGACAGATTCCGTGAGCAAAATCCAGAATCCTCCTGTACAAACATGTACTCAGTTGTCCTGAAACAATGGGAAGCACGACCGAAAAGATTTCCCAAAGAAATGTTATCTGGAATGTATCTATTACTGTGCAAGGTGAAAAAAGGTTAAAAATGTTAAGGCCACAGTGGAGTGAGAAAGAAAGAAGAGCGTACTTGGCAGCAGCCTTGGCCATGCAGTCCATGTTGTATCTGGCTATCTGCTCCGGCATCACGCTACACACGGCCAGCTTCAACTTCAGCAAGGGGGTGCGCAGACGGTCATCCTGAAAGTGACAAGTGATACAGACAACCATGACTGGAAAATATATTAGAAACAGAATAGTATCAGTGCGGTTAACACTATTTACTCTTTATTTATCAATTCATTTCCTTTCTTTCACTCTATATTTTTTACTGTAAGTGACAGGTGATACAGACAACCATGACTGGAAAATATATTATACACAGCATACATTTCAACAGTGTGGTTAATACTATTTACTCTTTAATTATCAATTCATTTTCTATTCATTCTTTAATCTATGTTTTTTTTCACATGTAATTGTTTAATCTGACATAGTTCAGACAATGTTGAGCTATAAACACTTTGTAACCTGGGTCATAAACCTCTAAAGCAAGGATGGCTAAATTGACTGACCATGACGATTTAAAACTTGGACCACTTGGACCCTAAATCAGACGTAGGTTACACATTGAAGAGGTCAAAACATTGACGCACTGTGTATCATTAATTATGTTGTAATCCCAACTTTGCAATGTTTTCATTTTCACACAGGTTGCAGTTAATCTTTCTGCAACATGGTCATGTACAATCACATTAACTGAGGAACTAAAAAACATTTCTTGACAAACATTAACACCTTTTACAGTGTCTCTACCAACAAGTCCTCTCAGAAGCAGAAACCAGCGATACAATACTGCTGTGACTGTCATGGCGGCCTCCTTGGTGAGGGTCTCTGGCGGTCTCACCTGTATGTTAAGGCTGAGCTTCTTGAGCCGTTTGAGGAGGGCCTCCTTATTGCAGGGCACGAAGGCCTCCATGTGGGAGTAGATGGAGGAGCGCACCTCCACCGGCTGCTCCTGTACCTGCAGCTCAATGCTGGGGAGAGGGAGAGGAGAGGGGGGAGGGTGGGTGTGCAGAAGGAGGGGTTGGATAACATTAGAATACTTACACTACGTCAGCATTAGTGAGTTTCTGAATACAAACATAAAGTTGTCACATCTCTGCATGTCATTCACACTACATATATAATTTAGTGAATTTTAGAATAGGAGAAAGTTAATATTAAGCAGAATTAAGTTTAAGTTATCATTGGTGTGACCCTCTGATATAATTCACGTTTCTCACGTGGCCCCTTGTAAAAAATGAATTGCCCACACCAGCCCATCATATGGCAGCTGTTAAACTGTAACGTTTTGGAAACAGAGGCAGTGATGAAGCCATTTGAAAACAGCATCGTATAAAATTAAAACAGAAATTGTTTCGGCTCTGACATGGTAAAAACTGGCTAACGTGGACATATCCTTAAGTGCTGTGAAGACTCACTGGCACAGTAACAACAGCAGGGGTGACAGTGAGCATGAGACTGTTGGGGTGACAGCACCACCTGCACCCATCATAAAACTGTCAGATAACTTGGGAAAGGTTCCTAAGGGATGACAAAGACGTCGATGTAGAAAACACTTACTCCAGCAAGATGTTGTTCATATCCAAAGTAAAGAACTTTTTTCTGCCCTCTTGGTCAAACTGCCGTGATGCCTTGAATGCAGAATGCAGAGGAATGGGAAGAAGAAAAAAAGAAAAACAAAAGACATCCTTTAATCACTGGCATACAATCCAAACGATAACATATCCCCCCTCCCGAATATACATGACAGCTCAACAGACATTACACTTGTGCAGTGCAGAATGACCATTTTGGGCAGACAGTAAAAGAGAGGAAGTTAAGTGCCTAATCTTGGCCGTGTTATTTTTGTGTCCCTCAGGTTCTCTCATTTCAGTCTGTGCTCGTCCCATCTCGTTGTCCTTTGGCTTTGGCCTGACAGCCCTCACCTCTCTCTCCCTCTCTCTTTCTCTTCTCTCTACTTGTCCTCCTCTCTCCACAACCCTCTCAGCTCACTGGCAAAAGCCCAGCTTTCACTGGCTGTCTTCATTTCCTGTCAGAAAATACATGGCACTTGTCTGAATTTCATCAATATGGTTCTTTCATTGTAACAATATCAGACATTTTATTTTGTGAAAGTTGTCTATCCCATCATCAGAAAGTAAAAAACCTGCCACATTTTTTACCCAACCATTTTCTGAATTTGCCGATCCTAATGAGCACACAAAATACCAGAGCGGTAGGTCAGCTAATGATTAAAATCACCTGTATCAAGTGCACAGGCAGAAACAATTCATGGTAGGGTTTGTACTTTCTGAAGCCAGGATTGACACCTCTGGATTCTCAGTAACAAAAACTAGGGCTGCACAATATATATCGAAAATATTGTAATATTGCAACATACAACATTGCGATATGCATATCAGCAAACATGATGTTTCTATAAGCTATGCTTTCGCACGCCACATAACAAAACATTTGGGCAAACTGGAGCCATACTACCCTTGCCGCCCACCCCGATAGCATAGGCTGCTCACTCTTTAGACTACAATTGTATATTTAAGTATTTTGAATCACTTATATCACCATCGCAACATTTAGCAATGGTATTGCATTGTCCAGCTAATATTGTGCAGCTCAGGGAAAAAATATTGTCATCTCAATATGAAGGGTCTTTAGTTTGACATCTATGGCAAACTGCTTTGGGAAGAACAATGAAAGATTTACCAGTTTCTAATTTAATGCAGAAAAGAGATGACCTGGTTCCCTTTACAAATTATTCATACCATCCAGTCAAGGACACATCACTCTATATCTCTCGCAAAGCGGAGACACTTGAATTCCACCATTTTTTCCAGGACTACTATGATGACTTTGAAGATCAGTACAGTAGTCTTCACAAAAAAGGTGATGTAGGCCACACATTTCTAACTCACACTTTTAGGAAAGACACATTAGTAGTTCTGTCTGGAGCAACAGGTAAGAAATCGGTCAGTCTAGACACTGGCACAGTGGACACACACACAGAACTGCACAGGGGGCTGTAGAATCACAATTTTATATTGGTGGGCAGCTGAGCTAAAAAGAAAGTAGACTTCTTCATTCCAAAAAAAAAAAAAAGACTGACCTTAAAGGTAAATATTTGTTAATCATTTCATTATAACTCTCCATGGATTGTAGAAGATCACCATAAGCAACTGCAAAGTTTTTGGCTGCAGAGGTCTCTAATCGGTTCAAACAAGAAAAAAAAAACCAGCACAAACACCTACCGCCCGTAGGTCCTCAATGCGTTTGATGAGGGGAGCAGGGCAACCCACCGGGCAGTGGTGGAGGAGACAGGAGTCTGCCCCCCACCCCCATCGCCACCTGCCCTCCTCTCCCCGCCTGGCCCGCCTTCTGGCCCGGAGAGGCGCCCACGCCCATGAGGCCGTTCTCCCTGGCAGGGCTGGAGGTCAGGGGCCCAGGGTCCAGCATGCTGAAGTCCAGGTCGCCCAGCAGGTCCTGCAGTTCGCTCTCGTTGGCCGAGCTGAGCAGCGACATCATAGCGGGGTCAGCGGTCAGGTCGGCGAGGGAGATGTCGTTGTTGCCGGCGGCGGTGGCCACGCTGTTGCCAGGCAGGGCGGAGTTGTGGAGCATGTGGTTGGTGGTGTGGGGGGGCACGCTGGCGGCGGCAGCGGCGGCCATGGCCAGGTGAGGAGGCACCACCTGCGGGTTCTTGCGTCGCATCTCCTCCTTCTCCCGCGTGAAGCGCCGCAGCATGGCCGCCAGGTACAGAGAGTCCTTCATCAGCTTCTTCCTCTTCTTTTTCTCTGGCCGGTGGAGGCTCAACGCAGTAACACTACACAACGGGACACACGCACACACACATGCATAACGGTTAGCTACTAGTCTTTTTTTTTTTACTACCCTAAATTTACAAAAGGACCTCAGCAGAGGTGGACAAACTGCCTTGAGAAAAGAAAAGTCCTTCCATGTATTCCTTCTACCTGTGCTTATCCTATCACCCAAATTATCTCATCTACCTGGCTGAAGAGTTGTGCCAATTTGGATCAGCTGATCCAATGAATTGGCTGGAACAAATATGATTTGTAGTTTTTTTGAACACAGGATCCTCGCCTCTGGACCTAAGCTTGTGCATCTCTCCCCCGACTCCTTCTGAGTATTTCTGCAGCCTGAGAAGGCACATGGCCACACACTCCTAACGAGCTGGTCACTGAGGGCTGGTGATGACAAGTGGTAGAACGACTCCTCGCCCTCCAGGAAGCCACTGTACCACTGCACCGTCACTGTACTGGGGGCCGATGGACCAATCAGAGCATGTCTAATGCTCCGTTTCTTTGGGGGGGATGGTTCATCCTAACACTGCCGTGCCATCCGACCATAAATGGCAAAGAAAGGTCGAGTCCACATCTCTAATGTGTGTATGAAGAGGCACTGCCATCACCCTTTTGATATTCACGCCAGCATGCATTGTCATCAATAACACAAATAACATCAATGTAAAATAACAGTATATATGCCATAGAAATAGTGATAACAGGGCACGTCTACCATGGAGATGGCATAACGTACGTTGTATACATGTACACTATAGAAATAGTAATAATGTCAACCACATATAACACATATTGCAAAGCATAGATATCGCACGATATACCATAGAAATAGTGATGGCATTTCAGTCCGTGTGTGCTTACCCTTGTTTAGGCACTCTGTTCTTTCTGGGTTTCTTCTCCTCTAAAATTGTGCCGTCTTTCCTTTTTCGCTTCTTGATCATCTGAGCATCGCCGCCCTTCAGAAGTACAGACAAACAAATCAGCCCCTCTAAGTCTTTCAGCACTGTTATTTACCGATCACTTTCTACATGGCTGCTCCACATCAGTCATTTCCCACAGATTACTACAAACCCTCTATAGATAAATAAAAGCTACCGATAACACCTGTGTCGCCTGTGTCAGTTAAGTTTTAAAAATAACCATACCAATTACCAGCTTTGAAAAAGATCAATCAAACTTCATTGTGAAGGTATCATGAAGGCCATGAAAAACATTTTAAATTTTTGCTATTTGTTCAAGTCAAGGGACATGAGCCAACAGTCTCTGCTGTGTGATGTGCCCCACCTATCAAAGGCAAACAACAGACTTGATCAAGAACATACTTTCTTCGGTCCTGATTGACCTCTCTCAGTATTAGTCTAAAACCACCAATCTCACTAATTTGGGTATATCGGATTACAAACTAGCTAACTTTGGGTATTCTCAAAGGCAACTGACATTTCCACAGGGTTTTTTGAACGTTTCTAAAGTTCTAAAATTCTCTGACTTGAAACGCAGAAATGAGAACAGGTAAACACATAATTACAGACCTATATAAACCAATAAAAGCCAAAATATTTAGACAGGCAAACATCAATGATGGCAGCAGTTCTGTTGCTGCCTCTCAACATGGGGGCATTCTCAGATGCATCACACTGGTGAAGTTAATGTTACTTTTTGACGTTTTTTTTTTAAATTTAACTAAAGAAAAATCTGTAACTTTTGACGACACATCTTTAGGAATACACTCCTTTTGATGGCTCGGCTATCTCTAAACACACTCACCGCTTGCGTGGCGGCAACTTTGCCTTCATCCTCTCCCTCTGACTCCGAGGCGGCACGGAACTGCAGTGTGCCCGTGTTGATGTAGAAGCCACCGAGTTTGGTGGTTAACGATGCTGGCACCAGCTCGTCATACTGCAGCAGAGAGGGAATGCATATTCATAAGGTAGATTCAGATTACTCAATCCTTACATGTCCATGACACTTTCACTGCCCAAATTAGTACATCTAGAAACAATAGTGCGTTCTATTTGCCGTGTCCAAGTTTGCTGCGTTCCAGCGCCAACTGAGCAACTCTGGATCCTCTGTATCAATCCTTCCTTCATATGTCTGAGGGACAGGTGCGCGGATTGCATCACTTACTGCTTCTGCGCTCAGAAAACAACTTGGAAAACAAGCACCAATGGCAAATGAAATGCACTATAGTACCACGCCTATTCAACCTGCACTGTGAAAAGTAGAGCACAGAACTAATGTAAAGAAAAAAAAAAAAAAGTTAAGGCAATTTGCTACATGGACCTTGTTACATTGGTTTAACTTGCACTAATTTTGAAGCATCATGAAAAACGTCATGATACTTGAAAAGTGCAAGTTAAAACAACATTAATATCCATGCAGCACGTTGCCTTCCCATTTTTTTTAATGGTTCCATGCTTTAGCTTTTACAGTGTGACAACATCTTCCAACAACACTTACTCAGTGGGCTGGATGAGGACCTCGGGCACCTTAAATTGTGTTATGGCTGACTACGGCACATGCAATCTCAAACCTCAGGGGTGCTGCCAAGAGTTAAAGGGTGTGGTTGAGTCGTACTCACTGCCTCTGAGTTATCGATGAAAGGGTCACTCTCGTCATATCCAAAGCCAATGTCTATGAGGTCCTGCATGCGGTCCTTCCGCTTCTTTTTACCGGTATTTCCCTAACAGGTGGATAAGCAGTTAATTTCTGCTGATAAGATTAATAGCAATTCGGTAATTCACCTGACAACTACAGGGTCGAGACAGGTCCAGAACACAAAAGTATTTCACATTTTTCTGGGCAGCTTCAACAGCACTGCAGCTTTGCCAATACATCTTTTAAATTGTGACCACATTTCACACATCGTTGAAAACCTTTAAAAAAATAAAGCACTGGTTCACATTTATAAGATCACTTTATCTTGATTAAACAAGAGCACTTCAACGCGATTAATCAGTACTTGCAGTTTTCTGTCACCACAGTATTGATTGATTCCCCCAAAACTAGGCTATATTCTGAAATGGTGTGATGTCTGGCGCAGGGGAGGAGGTGTATGCCTTGTTGACAATTCTCAGAAAACGTGGCAGAATACTCACATATTTATTCTCAAACTTTTTGGCCAAAGCCTCCACCGCCTGGCGCTCTCTCTCGTCATCATTGAAGGGATCATTTGGGTCAGGGGCGGGTTTGGGGTTCTGGGGTTTCTTCTACAAAGACAGAAAATAAGATGGCAAACCAGTATATTAAGGAGACAGGATTACTTTAGTAGTTTGATGACACCTTGGAATATACGCCCTTCTCGTTGTCATTCAACAAAACGCCGATTCAACGCGTATTTCGAAAACACATTGACATTTTTCGTGCTCAAGAAACTTGGCAATAGACTGGGAAAAAGTTCAGCGGTTCATTGTTTGTATTGTCGTAATTTTTACAAGTTGTCAAATTAATATGGTTGCAATCACGAGACCAGTGCACGAATAACTGCCATCCTCCGTCCTTCCGGTGATTCTTTACTCCAACCCTTTAAAGAGGGTTTAGGCCTAGCCCATAACAACACGTATGTAAAGTGGCCACCACATGCACATTTACGTTAGCTGACAAGCTAGCTCGCTACCAATGAAACGTTACAACTTTCTGGAGTTGTTGTGGTCAGCAAGTATGAAGTTGCTTAAATGTCACGGATAAACAAGTAAAGTAACACATAATCTTGATAACAATACAAGCTTAACACGAAACGTCCAGCTACACCTGATTCTTTATTAGATTAATACACAAGGTAGGGCCAGGCACTCATTCAAAGGTATGCGACTCGTCCCAACAACTTGTGATTGCTAATGTTAACAAGCTAATCTGTTGCAGTAGATGGCAAAGACCAAAAACTGCTCGAGGTACCTCTACACAAGGTAACTGTTAGCTATACAAAACCATTAAAGACCACTTACACTAACTAATGTGAGTTTTACAAAGATATCACAATGTTCTGTTTTAAATGGCCTAAAACAAAGCAGTGCGTACCTGAAGGGATTGAATGAGTTCGCTGTAATTGAACTCGGCCGACGACTGGTCGTTGGGCTCGGCGAGAGAAAGGTTTAATCGCACGGTTGCCCTGTTGGGCTCAACGTTGTCTCTGTCGCCAGTTTTGCCGAACAATCCGCCACCTCCTTCTGCACCGGTCACGGACTTGCCAATCCCTACATCTCCATCAAAGTTTATGTCGGCCTCGTCGTCCAACCGGCGTTTCCTAGATTCAGTGGCTGGACCAGCGGCAAAGGCCGACAGGGTGACAAATTGTACTTTTCTCGGTTCGGCCATTTGGATGTGCAGGCTGTCTCAACCTCGCTCAGGACAGACAGCGACACTGAGGGTTACTTCGCGAAACTACTTTAAATAGGCGAATTAGAGGGATTTAACCTGGATGGAAGGGATATTTAAAGGCTGGTAAGATGCAAGGGTATCCTCCGCACCTTACGAATTCAGTTCCAGGGGAAGAGATGGTCGGGGAAAAGTTGTTTTTTCAGTAGCTACTCGCATCCTCAATTGCTAGGGGACCGAGGCATTCAGGACAGCCATCTTGGATTTCAGGAGTAAATAAAATATCAGTGAGGTCGATGGGCCTGCGCGAAGAAAGAAACCGGAAACGGCGTGATCGTGAAGGGCAGATCATCCAATCGGTTTATTCATAAGGTTTAAACCCACCTCCAGAATAAAATACTATAATAAGATAATAATATGCTAATGTCTGAACTTTTTCCAACTGTGTCTAATTGGAGACGTACTATATCAGACAGTCTTTTCATAGACGACAACATAACATTGGTTTCTGGTATGGCGCACCAGCGGCTTAAATCCCTCACCCTCGTCAAACATTTAGCGGGGCAGAAATCGCCGATTCGATTTAAATCGCGAAAACATGTTTCAGTGAGGTAGGACCTTCCAGAGCCTGCCTGCATAGCTTACTTTCAACAGACGCCATATTTCAGTGTCTCTGAGCGCCATGTCACAGCCATAGCGATAAATATGCAAGTGGTGCTGAGCACAGGAAGAACTCACCTGTGCTGTATTTGACAACCGGACAAACGAATCAAACGTTAGACTTCTCTGGAATTCTTTCGTTCTGTATGACAAACGAGCAAGAATTGAGATATGAATGCATGACAATGTTGTACCACCTGTTGCTTTATTTTTTTTTGCACAATTTTACCAGCTTAAGAGGCCTCTGTGTAGCCAGATACGGTTTGGCTTGATTAGTAACACCATTAAATATTTACCTACCTACCTCTATTAGGAGGTAGCATATGGCTATTTTGCCAGTTCTCAATATCCCCTTCCGACATTAAAAAATACAATACCAGTTATGTATACAATAAAAATATTTACTGACATTGCATAAAATGTGACAAAACTGTACATTTAAGTACTTAGAAACACAAAATATAGTTCAGTTGAATATATGTTCTGATCATACCTTGATTTAAGAAACTGGGGGCAAAAATACTGATAAATACATTTATTTTCAATGTTTTTGACACAACTGTGTGTCTACTTCATGGATTTAGAGTGCACCTCAGTTCCACTTTATTCGTTTAGTCTTACATGAAATGTAGAACAGAACAAAGAAGCATTGGTGACACCAGTACACCTTACTTATACACATACAGCTCCATTATACATTAGGATGCACATTTCCGAAATGTACACCCTATATGCATTTTTAATAAAGTAATCAGTGACATGATAGATAAACAACATAGAGATATTTGTATGTCTGTAACATGTGCTTTTTGCTAACAGAAGTAACAAAATGATGTAAATCATGTTCACTTTCACACATCACTTTAACAAATTATGATATAGCAACTCTGTTGTCTTTGGCCCATTTCTTTAATATCCTGATGATGTACTCCACCTGGGGGTTGCCAGTGCTTCTCAACATGGGAAGGACTTCTTTCAGTGTCTCTCTACATGGGACATTAAAAACATAAATCAATGCCATCCATCAAATCCATACAGTGCATATTGTGATCATTCAGCCCATGGTTGTGTTTGCTGCTTAGAGAGAGATTACAAAAACAAATGTTAAAACTAATGAATCTAGAAAATGCATGCATGGTTAAAAGGTTTGTATTGGGGTCACTCAGAAATGTCCTTGTTTATATACAATAATACACACGCAAACACTGCCCTAAAATAGGATACAATGTAGACATTTACCATAAATGACAACTATAGTTGAACAAGCCTTTTTTAATGCAACATCTACATAAACATAGTGAGTCCCATGATCAACAACCATGTGTAAATAAATACCATGGGGGACAAACTCCTAATAAGCACAGGTAGAGGAAAAAAGGCTGCATCTTCAATCTTCTTCGAAAAAATGAAAATATTACAAGCAAAAGCATGTATGGTTCTATGGAAACAAAGGAAACTTATAAGTGAAACTTATAAGTGTGTACATCTTGCACCGTCTACTCCATGACACTAACGAAGGGCAGCACTTAATGGACCTATTGTACAAAAATGAGGTGTGTGAGCAGTACACAGCGCTATACCTGGACTCCCTCCCCGCCAGTATGAATTGGAAGATCCCCACACAGGCTCCTCGTTTCCCCTCCCAGTATTCCGGGCATGGGTCGAGACGCTCAAGAGCATCAAAGGCTTTGGCAGCGTAATAAAACTGGCCCATCTAAAATCACAAAGACAACATCTTGTATGACCTAAAATGGTGAACTCAATAAAGAGTAATACAACTGAAACATAAAAATCAACATACACACCACACTTTGGAATTGTAGTTTAACCACATGTCTCACTCTCAATATTTCAATTGCATGCAACAATAAAACTCCCTGTATGTTTAAATTCTTGTACTGAATCATTCTGACAGTTCATCAGACACTGACCTTGTAGCAGTCATTGGCAATTAGCTGTAAGAGGCTGACAGACTCTGAAGAGGTTTCCATCTTCAGGTACAGTTCCCAGGCCAAACGAGCCTTTTTATTCATTATGTCTACATACAAAACGGTCAGGAGGAAGATTTATTAACTTCAGTGCAATTCAGGTCATTTAGAATCATTCTGTACATTCCACTGGCAGATACCTACAGCATCGAGTGAGCCAGCTCTTGTACACGTAGTCATTCCTGATCTTCTCATTTTGGATCATCAGGAGCACCTAACAAAAACACAGCAGTGCATCTTAAGCTACAGTCAAACTTCAACATAACAACAAAAAGGTACTAGTGCCAATGCTGATGCTAGCTCAAATAAATATGAGAATAAATTAGAAAAGGATGACATGATGTTGCCCTTATACCTCCTCAGCTTCTTTGTAATTCCCCAAGGAAGCCTTGGCTTGTGCATAGTTAAAGCTGAAAGTGTCATCATTGTAGAAATAGCTCTAAAAAAAAGATAAAAATACTGAGGCATTTTATTATCTGTTAATAAACTATCTTACAATATGAACTTGCTTATTTTAGTTGCCGTATATGTGTGTTACCTTGACCGAGTTTAGGTAGATAAGAACATCCTCAAACTGTCTGAGAAGGAAGAAGCATGAGGCCATGCACTGCCGTCCAGGTATCGTATCTTAAGGACGAAATGAAAGAGAAGTTGAAAAACTGAAGCTGAAAAACATGAAAAAGTTTCTCGGAAAAACATCCATAATTTCCTAGTAGTAAGGGAAGCATATCAAAATCTCCAGCTAAATTATAACCAAACAATTTCTTCACCAATATGTTTGTAAAGGTGTGTAATAACATGTACCAAAATGTTGAATGTTAAGCACATTGTCACTCTGTCCATGTGTCCCTTTGTCCAAGTGTTGGTTTCTATGGGAGTTGAATTTCAACATTTTAATACATTATTACAGACCTTTACAAACATACTGGTGAAGAAATTGTTTAGTAACGATTTAGTTGGCAGATTGCTGAAATATCAGATAAAGTGCCCTTACTATACTCTTAACACACCAGTTTAACACTTATTTAAAAAGTGAGGCTGGGTGAGATACATCACAGGGCAAGGTAGGGTACCATATCCCTGTGAGCCAAGTTATCTTTTGGGAGGGGAAGAGTCTTGCAGAGTACATCGGTCATGAGGAAAATCACTCATGCAGAGTACATTCTTGCTGGCCTGCATTTTGTATGACATTCTGTCTATATTCATTGTTCCTGAATGACTTCTCAATGAGGAGAGCCACTGAATCAGATGCCTCAAACATCAGTGTGCACATAGAAACAGCAGCTTGTAAGTGCTTTACTACCAAGTGAAGTCCAAGCATTATGGAGGTAGTAAAACGCACCACATTCGCTGGCTGACCCTCCCACCAGCTGGAAGAATTGTTGCGCAATCTTCAGGTGTTCTCTCTAAGGGAAGACGTTTTTTTTGCTGTTATCAGATAAACACAAACCCTCAACGTATGACAATTTTAACCAGCAGAATTTGTAAATTCAGCAGTATCCATCTCTGCACTGGGATTACTCACAGATCCAATTTCCTGACCCAGGGCAGCATTGACCACACCTTTCAAAATATACTCCTTGGACAGAGAAGGACAGTGAAAAGCATTAGAATTATCCTTAAAAAACTGCATTCACTTCAACCAAGAAAGCTGGGGGGAGAGAAATGCGTGAAACATCAAGGAACCAGCCTAGTGGGCGGTTGGGGATCATACCACAAACAAAAGAAAAAATTGACTACCTGGGGTGTGGTGGGCTCAAGGTCTTTGATAAGATTGTAGGCCTCTTGAACATCATCTATAGTGTAAACAAAACAAATAAAAGGGGGAAGAGGTTTATTTTAAAAGGACTTGGGCATAAGTGTGTACAGCGGACTGAAACCTAAAGCAGAAAATAAGGAGTTTGAGCTTACCTTGTCTGAGGTAGTAGATGACCAGGTTAAGTCGAGCCTCGGGAATGACATCGATCAAAGGTGGCAAGACTTGCAAGGCCCCCTCCCCACCACGAAACACCACCTATAAGTAGGTGGGATCAGAAACCTATCACAACAACCTATTAAATTATGTTTTAGGTTGATGATTCTTATTCTTACTTTTCTATTTCTTATTTTTATTTTTTCCAAAGTGATGAACATTACTAAAGCATTATATTATAAACAAAAATACTAAATAACATTTTTGGAAAAAATAAAAGCATAACTTGTAAAAGCTGGTAAGAGTCATTGTTTGAGGTGGGCCATTTATTAGCCCGTACCGTTAACTCTCTAACATGTCATTGAAAAGAGTGTTTACCAGATTGTGTCGAATCAGCTCCTTGGCAAATTCAAAAGAGCTAGAGGAGATGTCAATCAGATTCTTTAACTCAGCCTACCAGAGAAAGGAGAAAAAAAGGCTTGGTGTAAAACAGTTGTGAGAAGCGGACCCTCAACCCTGCAACATGCTCAACACTAAACTCTTATCTCCATTCACTCTACTGTTAATGTCATGCTTTTAAGCTGCCATAACCCCAACTCTAAAGCCTGAAGTGTACTGGTCCTGTGGTATCATCTTAGTAATAAAACTACCAATTGTTTTGAACACATCTTCATAAAATGGCAATGTCAATATGTACGTTTATGTGGTCAATAAAACTGATTCTGATTCTTTCTTGCTTGACTCATAGAAAACACCTTAGAAGGGCTTTTAGTTTTGTAAATGACTGTGGAAATCTTATATCTTATGGACATGTTATACAGGGTCTTGTGCAAATATGCATCTTGAACTCTGACCAGTGATGTCCGTAAGTGCTGTATCAGTTTTGAATGTGCAACACTCAGAAACATTAGAAACATTAAGAAGTCACTAACTATCAAACTGAAATAGAGCATGCTTTTCAAACTTGTGTAGTAACTAGTCAGCTACATTTATTAGGGCTGCGCTTCCTGTTAACAATGGAACTTAGGCCTAAGATCATCGTAAACGAGTGATCTTACGATCATTCTTTAACTTTCTACGCCTGTTTCCTGAACATGATTGTAACATGAACACGCATGCCCTGCTCTTAAAAAAATGCAGCCCAGGTCATTTGTAGGTTCACTCACCTCTGCAGCTTTGCCATTATACAGCCGAAAGTGGTTGCAGGCTTTAAGGTTGAGGGCAATAGTGGAGTCGGGAATACTTTGTAGGTACACTGCAAGCACTTCCTGGGAGACGTCATAGTAGTCCAACTTGTAGTAGCACAAGGCTACATAAACATTGAGGGCAAGAAAATCTCTACACAGCGAAGAGAAAAAAAAAACAAAAAAATGTAGGCCACTAGAAATAAATCAAGTCTTTCCTTCCATTTACAAAAAAAAAGTTACATTACACAAAACAATCTTAAGTGAATCTTGAGTAAAACTGAGAATTGCCTGTTCTGCAGGAGTATCCGTTTGTAGATGTCAATGGCCTCCTGGTAGTGTGAGCGCATATAATGGATGGACGCTAGGCTGAGCTGGTCCTCAGTGATGTCCTCCAGATTCTGGTGAAAGCCCATGAGTTTCTTCTCATCATTGAACTGTAAAGGACAAATGAAAACAGCATGTTATCCAACACCTGAAACATACAAGGAAAACTATTTGGACTGGAGGAAGTATTTTCAGTATGAAACAAAGACCTTTGACAGACATTTAGTACCTTGTGAGCCAAATGAAACAGGAGGCGATTTTGAAGTTGACACTTTGGACCTAAAAAAAAACATGGATGAGATTTGTTTTTTTCTTCCAGGACCATCCAACGGTAAGGTGATGATAGGTAAAGGAAACATTGCCATTAGGAAAACCTTTCAATGCAGCTTCCTCCGCCTCCTTGTAAAGCCCAAGGAAAAAGAGGGCACATCCCAAGTATACCCACACCTCTTGAGGACAGTCTGGTTTGGGTGTAAGAGCCTTGTATTCCTGAGGCAAGAGAAATAACCATTTAAAGAACACTTCTGTATGCATTCATGCTAAAGCCTTTGTTTCCGTAACATTCACATAAACTCAGTTATTCAAGCATGAAGCTAGGACACAGGCCATAGCAAATAAAAGTACACTGAAATATGTCTTTTTGTGTGCATTTGCGGATCTCAGTCTGCTCAATTGATTGATTGATTGATTGATACCTCCATTGATCTTCTGTGGTCTGCTAAATGGAAGGCGCAGTACCCAATCCAAAGGTCTCGATGTTCCTCGACCGCCCCACCATTAGGCTGAAACTGTCAGATAACAAGCAGTTATATCACAAACGCTATTTGTGTGTCTGTCTGTGTGTGTGTGTGTGTGTGTGTGTTATTCGCAAAGGCATCCAATTTATCTGTCAACTATTCACAACAATGTTATGTGCTTATCAGCAGTTTACCTCCAGCAAAGTCAATGCGCCCATGTAGTCTCTTTGATTTAAATAATCTTCCAGTCGAGGAATTTTCTTCGCCTTGTTTTTCCGCTTCTTTTCAATCACACCGACAGGAGCATCGCCACCGACCGCAGGTTTTACTCTAGACAAAATCTGATCAAGACAACAGGTAAACACGTCACACAAATGCAATGCAAGCTTCAGTTTGAACTGAACAGTACATTAACAGTACATATCATGAGTCGTAGGCTAGTAATAACGTTTGACTTAGGTCGTTAAGAAACGTTACTTTAACTTGGCAAACTGATGTGAACTTCAACTAGATTTATGTAATGTTGGGCAACTTTTAAACGGCTCTTTAATTCTTAACCACGAGGAAAGACGCAGGCAAACTATGAGGTAACGTTTGATAAAAGTAACATACAGAGGAGGAAATATTAGCAAGTAATCTGCAGCTAACGTTGTCTTAATTTTTACAACCTTGAAAATTAGCTAGTGGATGTTAGCTATAGCTATCTACAGCTATCATAGAGGTGTTGCATTAATTCCGCTGTGTTGACAAAACCCATAGATCTTTCTTACATTAGGCAGCTCAATTATTTCAATTAGGACTTTTTGCAAATCCGTTATAGTTGTCATCTTGGGTACAGAACTCACCATGATGGTCGAGTAGTTGGCTTAAAAGTCGAAGTAAACGCTGCTTTCTAACCACTTTAGACACGGTTTGCTAATCTCTAAAACACCATGTTAGTCCCGTCTAACATCGCCGACGGTGCGATTAATTGGCTAGAACCATTTGGACGCTTGAACACCTATTTGGGTAAATGTAATGAACATGCAGAAGACACATTCCTGATTTACTGCTCAGCCCAAAGTGATCTGCAGATGGATTGGTAGGAAATGCTTGTTGCTAGGCGACGATGGCCGGAAATCAGGGCTTATTTGATACCGAAGCGCATCAAAGCCATCATAAATTGTGATTCTTTGTTTCTTGCACAGTTTTTACTTTTAAGGGATTAAAACGTAACTAGACACAGGTCATAAATACAACAAGAATGAATAGTAGTACTATTAACTACAGTAAAATATAAATTGGGCGGTTTCCTATGGTATTTACGGTAGCCCCAGTGGCCTAATGGATAAGGCACTGGCCTCCTAAGCCAGGGATTGTGGGTTCGAGTCCCATCTGGGGTGGTGCGTTTTTGTGTGAGGAAGGGGAGGGAGAATATTCGATATCACATCTTCAATAATTGAAAAGTGGCATTGGCAGATGTACTGATCTGACAATAGAAGGGAGATGCTCTGTTCAGGACAATGTTCCTTTTTAATGCCATTTTAAAAAAAAATTTAAGACCAGCTCGGGAAGAAATAAAGCACAAAAATCAATTGAAAGTGCACGAGGCATAAGGTGCGGTGTGCTGGTTGTACTGGTATGAAACTACAGTCTAATAGTCCTGACGCTGTTTAGCAGTCTGACTCCCTGGGCGAAGAAGCTCTTCCCCATCCTGGAAGTGCGGGCAGTGACATGCAAGCAACATGGAAGAAACGGAATGTAGTCCCCAGAAATTTAAGACCTTTGGCTTCAGAATTTAAGACTTTTTAAGGCCTTATTTTAGAAAAACGAAATTTAATGCCATTTAAGACTTTTTAAGGCCCCGCGGCCACCCTGCCTAGTGACGGAACATAGGCCTATATAGGCTATGTTCCCTTAGATTAGATACGTTATGCTTTAATAGCCAATCATGACAAATGTACAAGACTCATGGATTTAGTTACCTGTTCTGCAATCAGTGTCAACACTCCATCATTCCCTTCATACAGGTTTGCGGCTGGAGTCATGGTGCGAGGTAGGGGAACACACTTGGGTCAACCCGTTAGTCCAATTCTCATTACAATTTCAGAAGACAGCCAATCCAGGTGTACATTGTTTTGAACAATACTGCCATTGTACATATATATTATAACTTGCAATCAAGTCTTCACACTTGTACAGTTATCAAAATTAAAGAAATTAACATTTAAAATATCAGTCCGTGTTATGAATGTAGAAGTGTCACTTTTGAGTTAGATATAAATCAACTTCACAATATTCTAATTATGACTAGCACCTGTATATAAAACAATGGCTGTATACATGGACAGTGGCCTTGTTTTTGGTCACATATTGTATACAGTAGTCTGAGACACACTAGCAGGTTTCCCCATTTCATAATTTACAGTAACATTACAAACCCAGTTAGCAGTGCTGACAGACTGCTTATGTTGGTTTAGTTTTGGCATCAGCTCTTGTCCAACACCGCATGATGGGATATACATATTTAATCCAAAGGTCAGATAAAGCCTGCAAAAAGCAGCTCATCCCTACTGTAAGTGCTTTGATTAGAAATGTGTGGAGTTAGACATGCAACCCCCACAACTTTTCCATTTCAACATACAATGGGAATGTGAGCTAGCAAGTGTGACAAAGGACAATCAAAAGGTTTAAACCAGTCAGTCAAGTTTATTGACCAAATGCAAAAGTACAAGACTGTGTGCTTGCTGACGTCTATGACCAATCTGCAGTGGCACCGCCCCAATCTCCAGCCTGAGCGGTGGGGGCAGCTGACCAATCCTCAGTGGCCGGCTGGGCGCTCCAGTCCTCTGCGGGAGAGAAAAACCAAATGTTAAATCAAATTTAAAATAAATAAATAAGACACTTCCTGTATCCAAAACGACCTTCAGTTGAAAATCTCACCTGCGTAAACATCTGCAGTAGGGGCAGCCTTGGCAGCTGTAGCTGCAGCTGGAAAAAAAAAGGGGGGGAGGGGAAAGGAAAGAAAAGTAGTGTTAAGTCAATTGGAGGCATTAAGTTTTAACAGCTGCCATATTGAAGGAATGATATTGTTGCTTTAAATGTACGACTGTCTTAACGCATTAACATTCACATACCATCAATGCCAGCTGGGAACTGTTGGATGGGAACGGAGGGCACTTGCACGCCCTCGGACCAGTCGGCCACTTCCGGCTGAGCAAAGTCGGCCACTGGAGCGGTCCATTCGGCCTGGAACTCCTCCTTGCCGACGGCCTTCTCAGCAGCAGCCTGCTCCTCCTTCTCAATCTAGCAAACATGGGTGAGAATTGGCAACATTATCTTAAGCAGGAGTTGAAAGTTATGCAGGGATTACTGTTTGCAATGCACTCATTGTATGATGTGTATATTATAGACGTTTGTGTGTAAATGTACGTTTTGTATATGTGCCCTGTATGCATATTGTCTATTAAACTAGGGTAAGTGTATATATATATATATAAAAAGTGAGCAAGTGTGGCTCTGGTCACTATCAAACCCCAGTCATAGGGACGCAGCCCTCATGGTGTTAGCGAAAACCTGGCCGAGTTACTCTAGCACACTTCCGACACCCACACACCAACGTTGGTGCCAGGCTTTAACAGTGTGCGATTCCAGACTTACATAAATGAAATCAAACCCAAAGGTGGCACAGCTATGTTGAAGTGAACCCAATTCCAGGCACTCTCCACGTTGGTATTTTGCTTCATAATTTGTACAATATGACCTTACCTCCTCGGGATCTCTGTAGAAGTACAGATCTGGCATGACCTCCCAAGGGTGCTCCCTAGAAATGGTGCCCCTCATCCTCAGGACCTCTCTGGCCAGCATCCACCACATCAGACCAACAGAGTGGTGTCCCTACAATTATAAACACATCCAACAAATGAGTTTCAAAATACACAATATGACCCAACAGCAAGACATTTCATGTCATAGCAAGACATTTCATATCACAGCATTCTCCAATAAGTAGCTTTTAACTGAAAAGACTTAATTTGCACTGCTTAACATGTACACCAGGGGAGTATTCAAGAAAGCAGGCTTAGGTCACTTATCTGGGTATGTTAACTCTGAGCAAGTGGTAAACCTTGTAATAGCACAACCCTATGGCTTTATGTTAGAAAAATAGTCATGATGCTCTTCTATTAGGTTTACCACTCACTGTTAACCTGGGTTGGTCACTAAACCACCTACTTGGAATAGACCAGACCCAACCTACAGCCCCACCCCTCTAGCCAAATTCCTGATTGCAGTTCAGTACCTTGTTGTTGCATGGAATGGAAATGTCCACATATCTGAGGGGGGAGTCAGTGTTGCAGAGAGCAATGGTGGGGATGTTGACGTAGGAAGCCTCGGTAAGAGGTTGATGGTCGGCACGGGGGTCCGTGACAATGAGAAGGCGGGGCTCCCTGAAGGCAGCCTGAATCTGATTGGTAAAGGTACCAGGGGTGAAGCGGCCAGCAAAAGTGGTGGAGCCAGTGGCCGATGCAAACTTCAACACGGCCCTCTGAGGAGTTCAGAAAAGAAAAGGGGGGGAAAAAAGCACAATTAAGGAAAGCATGAAACTGGGAATAGTGTACTAGATAAAGTGTATGAAAAGGATGTTAAGTGTGGCTCTGGTCACTATCAAACCCCAGTCATAGGGACGTAGCCCTCATGGTGTTAGCGAAAACCTGGCCGAGTTACTCTAGCACACTTCCGACACCCACACACCAACGTTGGTGCCAGGCTTTAACGGTGTGCGATTCCAGACACACCAATTAAGGCATCAAACTCAAGGCATCCATGTTGGAGAAGTCAACCTAATATTTCAACACAATTACAGGCACTCCAAAGTCTAAGTGTTGGTATTTCTAGACTAATCAGTAAAGACTTTGCAAACCAATCAGTAAACACTTTGTGGACTACTGGGTGTCTGGACTTAGATTTGTTTCAGTTCATCTTGAATATATTATCTTCCAAAAGCACCGGTCGTTCCAAAAGACACCAGTGTTCTACAAACTGCTGTTGCCTTACACTTTCAGTTTTTCATACTTCTTTCTACCAACAGATCTCAAGGTGACTGCTGCCATTACGTTACCTGGCCTGTGTTCCTGGAAGAGATGACGCACACGTCGGCTGGGTTCTCAATGGCAACAATGGCACGAGCAGCCAGCAGAAGCTTCTCCCAGGTCTTCTTAAGGTTGATGATGTACACGCCTGACAATGGGAAAGACACAAACGTAACGCTACACTTGAGGTTATGAAGTATGCAATAAAAACTCTAAAGATGGTTTATAACATATGCCGCCAGTGTGATTTCCTCATCACTTACCCTCTCTCATGTATACCAAGCTTTCATTAAACATACATCGTTTTACACATCCATGGCTCTTTCTTTACTAATGTACTTATATTTTGAAGTCCATGGTAGATGAAACAGAATTGAACACGAGTGTTTCACAGAATATAATGTCATACAAAGAACAGAATTCAAGGATGAAAATAAAACCAACTAAAGCCTGAAAAAGGCCGCAACACCATGCCTCTGGCTGCCCTCCCCACAACACATCCCATCCTCTAGTCTCCCACTTACTTCATGAAATTGAAATGCAAATCTCTACTAACCGTCACTTTTCCTCTTGTAGACATACTGTTCCATCTGGAAGTCGAGGTTGGTACCTCCCAGATGTGTTCCTGCAGCCAGAAACTTCAGCACATCCTCCTCCTTCATCTGAAGGACATCCAGACCTCCGGACATCGTGACCACTTTCCCTGCGCAACGAGTAAGTGGGAGAGCTGGGAACACATACAACGAACAGAGCTTAGAATTAGTACAGCACCCAAACACATTTTCATCCAAGTGCTTTATTCATGCACAGAGTTGAAGCAAAATACTCTTATGTTAATGATAAAGTCCTAATTTTTCCCGCTCAGAATAGAGTTTATTGATACTTTTTTTTTTTGAACAAACCACTTAACACAAACTAATTGAGAGATTTAGGACGTACGCCTTTTCAGTGACTTGACGTTCTGCACAATGTATGGTTATCAGAAGTCGTGGTTTGACACGTGAAAATCAGATTTTAAAACAGTAAATTTCACAGTAAAAGCTTTGTAGAGTCAACGCAGTTATCAATTTTACTCTCTAACTTTGTGTAGCGTTCAAATAAAGCCAACCACTAGACAAGCAAGCTTGCCAACATACACGCATCGCTAGGTCGTAATAGTCACAGCCTAGCCTGTACACCTCTACATGAGTAACATACAATTAACCGATAATTTCTTAACTTCAACATGTATTACCCCTTGCATACACTAAACACGTCCACTGCCTAAACCACACTACACGAAAAGTATGAATCCTAGACGGATGTTGCCATTTCGATGTACGTCGTCCAGCTACATGGCTAACGTTATGCTAACTTCATGGTACATGTGCATTTCGACTGCTTTGGGCCTACTTCCTTTTCATTAAAATAAAAACTTAAGTGTCGTTAAGATGGCCTTGGATGACTTCAATTCTGAATATATTAAACGTTTCCGATCGATATTTGACGAAATAAATTAGTACAATAATAATTATACCATCTTTTTTCTTTAAAATTAAACTCACCACGAGACAACGCCGTATGGAGTTCTGAACCTCACGGCAAAAAGAGAGCGCCTATGGGATGTGACGTCATATATATACCAGACGACCCGACCAATCGTTGCAGACTGTCATTGCTTCGTCTTAAATTTTACGCTGCACGTAGACACGCTGGCGTAAATACCGCCCTCTATCGCATGAATTACCAAATAAATGACTAAACTAAAGCACAAACTCCACATGACACACATGGGAAATCTACAGCAACCAACTCTAAGCACATCTGATAAGAAGTCAAAACAATGATTTTGCTTAGACAATCCGGATTCCACAAAACAAATACAAAGACCGTAGTTGCTTTGACAAATGTCAACCCTTATAGACATTTCTGAGAAGATTTAAGAAAAATGTTATGATTTGGAGATACAGCACAGCCATGTCACAGGCATGCACATGTTGCTTGCTGCATGAGTTCATACCCATTGATTTTCACTTATTTAAATTAATAGATAAGCTAAAAGCTATTTAAAACAGAGTGAACCCCTTGTATTTCCATCCAACATCAATGTTCTGTTCTGAATAACATTTCACAAGCAAAGTAGGCCTGTTATGAAGATAGATAAAACATAATTTAGCTCCCCCAGACCAATGGAACAACAGATATAACATAAACCATTCAGAGAATGGAAAGTCTATAGATCACAGAATCATTCTATTTGAACCATTTCTTAGTTTAATGAGTTTATATATGCTGGGTTTCAATTAGTTCATATATGCTTCCCCCTTATGGTCTCTAAATAATATCAAAAGTATTCTCAAAAGTTATAATGCAACACTGTGTATTTGGATCACAATATAATTTTTTTTTTTTTTGTGTGAGATTTAAACAGTGAGTATGATTCCATTTTGCACAATTTTGCCACCGGAACCAGACTGAAAACGTGCCACTTTCCATAATGATAATGCAGTATAAACTTTACTGTTCCGTTCAGTTTGGCTTGGTTGCTTTCACACCAGAGGAACCCAAAGTAGGTGCGCAGTATGGAGATTGCATTCACACCAACGAAAATGAAGCGAACTAAACTTTTGGTTCGAATGGAATGTTTACTACGCATGCACCAAATGCTTTAGTTGGTTGCGTAATTGTGGAAGAACCCTAAATGAAACCGAAAGAGTGAAATAAAAACCATGACCTTCTCGAGGAAAAAGGGGAAAAGAGAGAAAAAACAGAACCTGAAAGCAAGAGGTAATTTACTGGCAGTAGCCCACATTCACATACGCCCAAGGATCGAACTGAGAGCGCGGGCTGAGAGGGACCTCGAGACCAGAAGGGAAAATTAAACGACATTTAAAATGTTATGTCAGTGAAAACGTTTTCTTAGTTTTCGACGTAGACAACAGAGCACTCGTGTTGTTTCCTTGTTACCGTTTATACTCTCAGTAGAGCCTATGGTGCTTGATTGATGGGAGATGGAGCCTGTAGCCGCGCTGGTTTGTAAGTATCTGGAATAGAGCACGGACTCTCCAGTTAACATAGGCAATGTATTCGAGCTCAGCCTGTTTGTGTAGACTAGCTTATCGCGTCAGTCTTACAAATAGCCTAATGGGTCTTAATGCATATCAGGAGTGAAAGTGTATTTGGCCTTACCTATAATAGTCTGTAAGCATTTAGACTTTTTTAAACACTTCAGAATTGGACAGAAGCCTGGCCAAACATGTTTGGTGAAATGAATCACTGTACCAAAGCCGATATTGTGTGATCGTTTTTATTACACCCCCCATAAGTCTGCTATCTGCTATTCAGATGTAGGCCTGAACAATGCAGCTGTGAACCCACAATTTGTCTGATTTAGTTTCTTTGACTTGGTACCTATATGCTGTTTATATTCAATGTGGTATAAATTGTTTGATTCACAATGTGTTTGTGTTTCAGGTTTCATTTCACTCATTGGCTATGGATATTGCCAAGGTACATATCACTGACTTTGCACTGATAAGTATAGACAGATGGGTACCTTAAACGTGATGATTCTGGTAGCTGGGTAACTGTGGTAGATGAAAACATAGTGAAAGTATGCCCTTGTGTCTTTTTAAAGTCTTAAAAAGTCTCAAAAGTCTTTTAAATATCTCAAATGTTGTTTATATTTGTTGTCTTGTTTATTTTTGTTGGGCTTGCAGTGTCTGCCCCAGTTACTGTAGGACTTATTTATTTATACCAAGAGGCATGTGCACACATGGACAGTGGTGGTGTAGGGCAGTTATTGTGGTGCTGTAGGGCAGGGCAATTATTTAGGTGTGAATGAAGATGAAATCATAATTGTTGTTTTTTGTTTTTGTTTGTTTTTTTTTTAATGGCCAAAATCAATTCTGAGTTTGTTGTGGTATGAAGCTTATCCAACCAAAATATTATAAAAGTGGCTATTAACTGGACGTTGGTATAGAATTTTCCAGCATAACTAACACAGAGTGCTAAATAAGCATTTTATCATGCAACTTACAATGTAATGTTACATGTTGTACTCCTATTCATATACAAATGCTTTAGATTAAACCAGCTTTTTTATTCATGCTTGTTCATTGGGCCTCTTTGTAAATCATTTTGTTATGCCTCTATTACTATGGACTACTTTATGACATGATTATGCACTCAAGGTCATGGGGTTAATGGTTGAAGTCATTAGCTGTGTTCTGCTTCAAAGTGTCCTTCATATACGTTATAGAGGATGTTGGTATGCTTTATGTCCATTTAATTTTCATCATTTGCATTTTATATTTATTTGATGCTTTCTTTTCCTTAGGAAATGGAATAGTACCCAAACTTACTCAAAAACAAAATCAGTGTATATCCAAAGGAGCTTCAGTGACCTTTGTGTGTGACATTGGTGACAGCTCTTCAGATTGGCTCTTCCTTTGGTACAAAGTTGTTCCTCTCAGAGATGGCTTGCCTGCTGTTACACACCCGTCTGGCAGGTCTACATATTCCCTTGAGCTCCAACCAGATAGCAATAAAGGAGATGGAGGCTCCTACACTCTCAACTCAACTGACACTGAACATGTAGGAATCTATGTATGCAGAGCCAAAAAGGAAGACCCAGTCTCTTACACAGAGTATAGTAACTATTTGTTTCTTTGGGTCAATGGTAAGTAACATTAAACGCTTTTCCAAAAACTGTATACTTTAAAGGAGCAATTGCATTTATTCTAAAGGCGCTAATAAAAGCTTTTAGGCTAGTCAGACAGTGGCTTTAACTACAAGATGTTTACTTTTACTTCCATTATTTAGTTTGGGTTCAAGTTTAATCGTTACATGTTTAAAAAGCCAAAATGTGCCATAGAATAAAAACAGGAAGAGCTGCTGTAATGGGCTGACATTTGTAATGCCATTGCCATAGAAATGTTATATTTGTCTTTAAACATAAAAACACTTAGCAGCAGTTTCCACCAAAGTCAAACACTGAAAAACCAGAAGTGGTGTGGTTCATTTCACACTCTCCTTTAGCAGCTGCAATGCTGGCTAATGTAAAGCATGACATCCCTGTTTTTTGTAGATCCCGATTCTTCTGGCTGTCTAAACAACAGTCCTAACAGGACAAATTATGTTGAATCTGAGTCTGTGTTTCTCACCTGTCGGGGAAATGGAACTGGTTGGACCCTCAACCGAATCACCAATTTTTTTGAGATGTCCCAGTGTCCTTTCAAGACAGGAGCGTCCTCATGGGAAAATGGAACATGTCACATCAAAGCTGTGTCCCGTTATGACAGTGGAGTGTACTGGTGCCAGTCCGACTCTGGAGAATTCAGTAATGGTTTTTACATAGAGGTTCATGGTAAGTCACAGGTTAAAGTATTAAGGTTGTTTCCCAGGTACCTAGTTATGGTGAAACATGCAGAAAGAAGACAACATCCATCACTAAGCACTCAACAGTAATGGTGTTGCTCAGAATGGTACTCTGGTTTTTGCTACTCCAATGGTTTTTGGATGTATAACAGAAGTCTAGTTACGTCTAGTCTAGTACTCTTTAGTAATAACATTACTAACTATTGTAAAATCAGTGATTTACCATGTACGTGCAACTGCTATGTTGCGTTCTCTGCTCTTCTCTGCTCTGCTTCTCTTATCATGCACAAAAGGTTTGGATTAAATTGCCCATTTTCTTATTATTGTTTCTTTTCTTGTCAGTGTTGGCCTAATCTTGTAATGCTGTTATGGGCCACTGTATGAAGAGATAATGCATTGCATTACATTACATTATGCTTAGCAGATGCTTTTATCCAAAGCGACTTACAATACAGCACACAAATCAAGCTACAGATATGCAAAAAAGAACGGAGTAAGCAAGACCATAACAAAGTACAGAGTACAGAGCAAACAAGAGCAGGACAGTGCTGAGAACCTCTCATCTTAATAATGCTAACCTCCACTTACCAGCACTGTCCTGTACTTTGTGATACTGCATTGTTATGGGGTAAAATCTCAAGGTTAAAAGCTGTCCCATGCATACAACGTTACAGCAGACAGTGACATGCTTTACATCCAAATAATTTTCATTACATCTATTTTATCTTTGTCTGATGTTTTCTGTTTATTAGGTCATGGGATAGTACCCAGGGTCAGTCATAACAAAGAAAATCAGTGTCTATCCAAAGGAGCTTCAGTGACGCTTACATGTGCCATTGCTGGCAGCAGTACGGACTGGTTGTTTCAGTGGTACAGAGTTGTTCCTCTTAGAGATGACTTACCGGCTGACACACACTGGTCTGGCATGTCCAAGTACTCCCTGGAGCTCCTACCAGGCAGCAGCAGAGGACCTGTAGGCTCCTACACCATTAACTCAACAGGCCTTGAGCACATGGGAATCTATGTATGCAGAGCAAAAAAAGAAGAGCTAGTCCTTTATACAGACTACAGTAAACATTTCTTTCTTTGGGTCAAAGGTAGGTAACAATCCTGTATTTTCCAAAACATTATCAAAGTTGCTCTACGTAGTACATATACTCTAGAGTGAATTATGACATGGCTATTATTTCCACTATTTCCAAAGCTCAAGTTTAATGATGTAATACTTGTACGGCAAACCCTCAGAACCAGAGAGAGTGTATTTTATTAGACACTCTCCTTCTGGAGTTATTCTGTGGACTGATATAGAGCTTGACCTTTGCTCCTTAATTCTTTTAGATCCTGATTCCCTGGTCAGTGTGAACATCACTCCCGACAGGACAAACTATGTTGAATCTGAGTCTGTGTCTCTTACCTGTGGGGGAAATGGAACTGGTTGGACCCTCAACCGAATCACCAATTATATTGAGATGTCCCAGTGTCCTTTCAAGACAGGAGCATCATCATGGGAAAATGGAACATGTCACATCAAAGCTTTGTCCCGTTATGCCAGTGGAGTGTACTGGTGCCAGTCCGAGTCAGGAGAACTCAGTAATGCTGTCTCCATAGATGTTCATGGTAAGTCACTGACTGATCTGCAACATCTTTGTATTTCGACTCATCCAGAATAATTGTACAATAAAAACTGTATATGTACTTCCAGAAGCCTCCACCTAAGAAATGTTAAGAGTTGTACTAAAGTTGGCTGTACTAAAAGTGAAATGATTTCTCTGTTGCTGAATTTAATTCTACCACTCCCAAAAAGACGACTTATGCCCATGCACACAATTTCAAGTTGATTCCTATGTAGAAAGAGAATGTGCATGAGATGTGTTTATGCATCTGAATTTTTTTGTGCATACAGAACTTTCATGCTTTAAGCGTACAAAACATTTATCATGCCCATGCAATTGTTAGCACATGAGTTCCCAAGACAAGGAAATCCAAGTGTGTTTTTTAAGGACTGGTTTTACTTGTTTCCTGCAGAGACTGGAGGAAAGTGTTATTCAGAATATCCTTCTTCCCAGTATGTAATAGAGTTCTTAAAAAGAGGTGCTGGGGATGGGGTCAACAACTATTAAGATAAAAGCAATCCATATTTTTGTCTTTTACAGATGTGAGGGTCTATATAAGACATGCAGACACCTACATGGCTGATGGACATCAATTTGAAGTAGGTGATTCCATTAAGCTGCGTTGTGTGGTTGAAAGTTCTTCTGAGGGATGGACTTTCCTCTGGTACAGAGTTGTTCCACACAGAGAAGGGCTTCTGGATGCTCCTCACTGGAAAAGTGATACCAGATATTCTCTGGAGCTTCTCTCAGACAGTAGCAGAGAAGCTGAAGGCTACTATATTCTCAACTCAGCTGTTCCTGAACATTCAGGTCTCTATGTGTGCCGAGCAGAGAGAGGAGAGCCTGTCCTCCACACATACAGCCCACCCAAGCTTGTCTGGGTAAAAGGTCTGCAAATCTTTTTACATCGTACTGTATTGTTTTCCCATCTGTATGTCAAATACCATCTCTGATTCAAACAAACAAAAATGTCTCTCCCCGCCACAGATTCTTCTCCACCGGGTCTCCTACACATCAGTCCAAACATGAAGCGCTTCTTTGAAAACGAAACTGTGTCATTCCATTGTGATGTACCAGAGAATGCAAATAATTGGATTTTAAGAAAATACCACAATTATCAAGGTTCCACAGACCTGCCTTTGAAGAGAGAAAGTGGGGAAAACGCTACATTTAAGATTGAATCCCTCAATAATTCTCACAGTGGAGTTTATTGGTGCCAGTCTGAATCAGGAGAGCTCACTAATATTGTCAACATTGGGGGAGTCTGTAAGTTACGCTTTAATATTTTCTTATCTCAATACCCGACTTTTTAGCCCCCTTTTTAGGACACCTCCTATGCTCAGTTTCACTGCTCATAATGTTCATTTTTCGGTTGTACTGAAATAGATTGGAATGATTTCATGATCCAAAGCACAGTCATTCTCATACTCTACATCTCTTCCCAGCCTCAGTCTAAAAGGCATTGTGATTGGTCATATTGCCCATCATTCTCTGATTGGTCAGAAAAGTAGTAGTGTCCTCCTGCTGTAAAGAGTCCTAATTAAACTGAAAACAAACATGCTTTACAGCAGGCAAACTCTTTTGTGTTTCTTTAAGTGTAAATATTATTTTCTAAAATGTGGGTAAGGACAGTGGCAAAAGGGATTTAGCTACCTCAAGCAAAAATGTGTTTTTGCAGTGATGTGTTTCTATGCTTAAGTATTAGGAGAGTTACTCCCCTCTGGTACAGTATATACGAGATCTCCTTAAACAAAAAAGACAGTATACTGAGTCCTATGAACAGTGTTCTCACAAAATGAAAGTTATCAATATAACGGCTAAATAGAAACTATAACAAAATCACCCCTGCCTTTCAACAGATAAGGCTAAGCCAAGAGTGCAGTTGATTCCAAACACCTGGATGCCTCTGGGAGAATCAGTATCTCTACGCTGTAAGATTGACAACTCTGACTCTGGACAATGGCGATTTCTCTGGTACAAGATTGTTTCTTACAGAGAAGACTTGCCCACATTTACAGACAAGCATAGTGGCTCTAAATACTCTCTGGAGCTTGTGTCAGAAAGCAGCAGTGGAACTGTGGGTACTTACGCTCTCGAATCAGTTAGAGCAGAACACTCAGGCCTCTATGTGTGCAGAGCAGCGAGAGAGCAGACCGCTTATTACTCAGCATACAGTGAACCTAAGCTTCTTTGGGTTACAGGTAGGTGGCAGTTAATACCCAAATAAATGTTGCTTAGTTGTAGCCTAAAAATTGATGTCTTGTGTTTTTGTTATCAATTCAAAGAAACACTCAAACTTAACTCCTGCTTTTATTACATATTTCAGATCCTTTCCCTGAAGCTGCTCTGGTCATCAGTTCCAACAGAACTCAGTATTTTCAGTCAGAGTCCTTGTCACTGAGCTGTGTGGTACAGGGCAACGCAAGTGGGTGGAGCCTGAGGCGATACACAGATAGTTACCAAACTTCCCTCTCTGACTGTCCTTTTAGCGAAACAGCGACTTGGGATCAGTCCATGTGCAACATCAGCTCACTTGGTGTGTCAGACAGTGGCACGTACTGGTGTCAGTCTGAATCTGGACAGTTAAGCAATCTGGTCAAGATAACAGTAAACTCTGGTAAGTTTAGTTGAAAGGAGTAATGAATTTCGTGTTCTTTATACTTGAATAAAAATGTAAAGGTAATTAAAAGAACAGATTATTTCAATCTTGTACTATTCCTGTAAAATTATTCAAAACTGACTATGCACTCAATTGCCTGTAGGTCCTCGTCCACATTTGCTGGTATCTCCATCAACCTGGCCAGCTAAAGGACACACAGTGACTCTGGAGTGTAAGGTTTCAGGTTCCAAATCTGGCTGGCGATTCCTGTTTTACAGACTCCTCCTTCCAAGTGATGAAATATTCACTGACTTAGACAACCTGGAGATATCAGAAAACACTACAGAGCTCCTCTCACACAGCGGAGAGTCTGGAGAGGCCTACACCCTTACCTCTGTTGGTCCTGAACACTCTGGGTACTACGCATGCCGAGCACAGAGCCTTAATTCAAGCTATCAGACCACTTACGGATATCCGAGGCATCTGTGGGTGATAGGTGAGATTAAATTTCCTATCACTGGCATATATTTGTTCAATGCTGTTGTGATGGCTAGGCTAACGCTGCCATAGTGCCTCCACTCAATATTGAATTCCGCTCTTGTGGCCTACTACATCACAGAACTGTACTGAGGCTTCTGTTTCCCAGACTAAATTTGTTTGGCAACCAATCTGTGAGCAGATGTTGAAGGCAAAACCAGTACGTTTCAAGTTTAAACCAAAGTGCCCACCCACTGACATGCCTATCGAGTCTGATCCATCAGCCTACAGTTGTGAAACTGTCATAATACTTTCCAGAGTTTGACTTGAAATGACTGAAAGAGTTGATTTAATTGTGCAGGTCTTGTGTTATATTTAAAGTATAGCATAAACCTCCCTAGATTTAGAGTACCATTTATACATAGTTACATTATTTTCAGGGTCTCAAACACTAATGGACAAACTAACAGCTTATTTAACATCATCGTTTTCAATATTTGGTTAGTCTGGAACCTATAAACATCACTGCCCTGGCTACTTTAGAAGCTTCACTAATGAAGTTTTGTTTTTTTTATTTTGTTTTGTTATATTCATAGTAGTGTAAGGGTATCAAGTATTTTTGAAAGGCACTCTATCATTTTGTGTCCCCAGGTAAAGTCAAAGTCAAAGTTAGCTTTATTGTCAAAGCCTTATGTACAGGTTGTACACACAGTGTACACGTGTTTTGTACAGTGTACCAAAAAAGCATTCATGTCATTGTCTCTGATGCATTCCAGATCCTTCTCCTCCAGCTTGCTTGGCCATCCATCCAAACAGGTCACAATACTTTGAATCAGAGTCTGTCTTTCTGACCTGTGATATCAAGGGTAATTCCAGTGGTTGGACATTAAGACGGCTTACAATCCACAACACAGCTTCACTCTGTGCTTTCAAGCACGAATCAGTGACATGGGATGAGATGGCATGCAGTCTTAGGTACTTAAGGGTGACAGACAGTGGACATTATTGGTGCCAATCTGAATCCGGGGAGTACAGCAATGCTGTCAATATATCAGTGTATGGTAAGTTATTTTGTTATTACTTTCCAACAACAGTTTTGTTTCTACAAGGATTAGCAAGTGCATACTATACTATACAGCAGTATTAATGTGCATACTGCATTTTCTTCAAATTTGAGGACCACCAACACCAACTGCCTATAAGAAAACACAAAATCTTAAATAATATGTTGAACTCCTGTAGTTTAGTTGTGTAATAAATATATAAAGTTATGTATTGTTATTTTTTTATCCTAGATAATGCATTTAAAATGTCTCCCATGATCAATCAACTTCACTGGTTTCATGATCCATGGCATATTACCAGATTCAGTGTTATACATTTTGCTTGTCCCAGTTATTAAGGACAAAGCTGGCAGGTTGGTTGCCTGATAATTATAGACCCATAGCATTGGCCAGCATCTTATCCAAGGTAATGGAGACAATCATCCTTGATGGAATGGCTGGGTATATCCCCTCGCTTGATAATCAGTTTGACTTTAAGCCAAAGTATGGCACATACATGTGTATTTATACTCTTAAGGAAATAGTGAATTTGTATAGGGCTAAAACCTCAACTGTCCTGCATGGCAGGGATTTTGTCCCGTCTTATTTAATTTATATGTTGATGGGTTATCTAGGCAGCTGAGAGCTTGACACTGGCTGTATGATTGTTGGTATGCTGGTGAATCACCTAATGTATGCTGATGACCTTGTTACCTTTAGTGTGAGTGGTGCTGGGCTGCAGCAGCTTCTTAATGTATGACTATGGTGTGGAGTATGATATGAAATATAATTCCAGCAAAAGGGCTGCTTTAATATGCAGAACCAAACAGGATAAATGGCTCAATTTCCCTGTGTTTAACTGGCTCCTAATAATCTTGAGGTCTGTAAAAAAAGGTTAAATACCTTGGTCACTGTATTACAGACAATATGAATGATGATGATGATGATGATGATATATACAGACAGTTACACCACTGCGTGTAAGTTTACCTGTTGTACTAATCAAGTAAAAGTGGCCCTGTTCAAAGCATACTGTACACCACTGTACACTGCTCATCTGTGGTGTTTTCATAACAAATCCAGCATGCAAAAATTACAAGTTGCACTGAGAATTCGTCTGAAGATTTCCAGAGGAGGGAGTGCCAGTCAAATGTTTGTATCTGCAGGAGTGAGCAGGATGCACACTTAAGAAACCTCATGTTTAAGTTCATGCAATGCCTAGAGTCTACCAACAGTATAATGGTATCTAGCCCTATTATGAGTTGTTCCCAATACTGAGGTAGCACTGGCTAAAATGTTTGTATGAGTTTTCTTTGGCCCACCTTGTATAATGGATAATTGTGCTAAAAACTGTTACCATCATTGAGCACAGTATCTGTTTTTCTTCATGCTTAATCAATATCATATGGTGTTTAAAAACTGTATTTACAGATTTTGCACTGGTGATCTTGTATAGCTTTAAGTATAATACATTTATGATACATCTTTTATTAGGAAATTGTGTATTTTGCCACTGAAGTTGTGTTTTTTTACAGGTAGACCACGTACATTGATAGCCCCTCAAAACCACTGGCTGACTGAAGGAGCTTCAGTGACATTAACTTGTGAGGTTATTGCTACCCCATCATCAGACTGGGAGTTCCTCTGGTACAGAGTTGTTCCCACTGGAGAAGGCAAACTTATTAAATCAGAATTTTCTCAGAGTAAGTTGTCTGTACAGCCCCTGTTGGATAGCGGTGGGAAATCTACAGGCCTCTACAATCTCAGCTCAGTGGTCTCACAAGATTCTGGAATATATCTGTGCCGAGCCAAAAGACAAAGTTCAGATTTCCACGCCGAATACAGCATGGCTCAGCCATTGTGGGTTACAAGTAAGTGAGAAATCCCCAGGAAAATGTCCTCAAATTTTTGGTTAAGTGGGTATTGTGTAGTTTTAACCCTAAGTGCCCTTCTTAATGTTAAAGTGGTAAAGTGAATTATTCTAATTCCATTAATCAGCTTGCACATTACATTTGCCCTTCACCCTTGCCCCAACATTCCTCTCCAGAAGTCTATATGTTAAATGCATACTAAAGAGTCAACATGTGCTGAGGTCACATTTTCTATGTATGTAAGTACACTTCACCAATAAATCTAATTCTGATTCTAATTCTAGCACCTACCCCCTCCGCTTGGCTTAGCATCAGTCCGAACAGATCTATGCACCTCCAGTCTGGGCCTCTCACACTGAGGTGCACAGGGCCAGGCCATGAAGCTGAGTGGGTGGTGAGGCGGTACACGTTCGCTGGAGGGATTTCAGACTGCCCTTTTGAGACGAGGTCCGGGACTTGGGCCGAGTCCACATGCAACATCAGCTCGTTATCTGCACATGACGGCGGTGTGTACTGGTGCCAGTCTACATCAGGAGAGCTCAGCAATCCTGTAAACATATCAGTACATGTTCCAGGTACATTTTCGAATCACATCACACACAGTTGGAATGGGATTAAGGGTTTGGAGGATGACAAGGAAAACATTGTAGTCAACTGTGTAATGTACAAACACTAATAATCTGAATACTACATATCTTTACTGATGACTTAAAAATCTATCTAAACATCTTAATTCTAGCAATAGAAAGCACTGTATGTAAGATCATGAAATAATTTCCTTTCTGTTTACCTCCACACCGTAAGTCATTGGTTGTTGTTGTAATCAAGGAAGCTGTGGTACTCTTTTGCATTCAATAAATTAAAACTATCATGAAACTTACTACTATTCACATTTTCTATAGGAACCCATTACTCATATGTCAGTGTCAGTCCAAGTCATTGGGTGGCAGAAGGATCTGCGGTGACTTTAAGCTGTTCAGCTCACCTTGGACATCTTTCTTCAAGCCAGAGGTTTGACTGGTACAAAGCACTTCCTGTCACGGAGGGCTTGCCTTCTTTTAGTCCCGAGCACAGCGAGACAAAATATTCAGTGGAGCTCCTCTCAGACAGCAGCAGAGGAGCCGGAGGTTCCTACACGGTCAACTCCACCTCACCTAAACACTCTGGACTGTACGTGTGCAGAGCAGAGATACAGGACCTCGGCATGTACACAGAATACAGCAGCCCTCAGCTCCTCATAGTAACAGGTAAGTGAGGCCTCGTTTTGGCCTGTGTAAAATGGGTTTTCAGTTACTTACAATGGTTTCTCATTATGTAGTTTTCATTGGTTTGTTTATTTGTTCTTTATCCGTTTTTTTCTTAAATTTTCTTAAATTTCCCCCCTTTAATTCCCCACCTTCTGCTCCCTCTCTCTGTCTTTCTTACCCTCTTTTCATATCTGTCTTTTCCCCTCCTTTTTTATAATTGTATTTAGAAACATTTAGTTTTCACAGATATAACATGCTAACACCAATACATATTGTTCAAACTCACCAAACAACTTGTGTGTTAATACATTCCTAAGCCCAGCCAAACCCAAACCGATAAATCTAATACTGCACAGAATTAGTATGCTTTCCGCACATTTATACACTTTGTTATTTAAATGAAAATAAAGTAAAATTGATAGAACTCTAACTTAATGAAGAATTTCTGTCTATTTTATCTTCTGCCTGCTTTCTCCGACTTTTCAGGTAAATCTCCATCTGCTTGGCTTCATGTCATTCCAAGCAGATCTCAGCATTTCCAATCAGATCCTCTCACATTGAGCTGCAAAACAAAGGACTCTGCAACAGTTTGGTCAGTGAGGCGCTTTACTCAGTGGGGGAAGCTGTCAGACTGTCCTTTCAATGACAAATCAAAGCTCTTGAATCCATCTACGTGTAACATCAGCTCTTTAACATCATCCGACAGTGGAGTGTACTGGTGCCAGTCCAAATCTGGGGAGCGCAGCAATGCCGTCAACATAACCGTGCACAGTAAGTGACAAGTGTTGGATTCTAAGATGTGGTCTTTAGTGTGCAGGAACCAGACCTTGAGGTTAGGCTGAATCGTAGGGAGAGTAATACACAGAATAACACACTTACTTAGAATTGTCACACTCATACAGAATAACCAGAATTTTACACAAGGCACTTAGAAATTGACGTAAACTTAGAGAATAAATCTGACAAGGAAATAGGGCAAGCATCCTGAAACAGTTTCAGTTGGTATCTATACATGTCAAGGCCTGGCATTAGATAGAATTGTGTCCTCCTCAAAGGGTCTTAAAAATGTTTTTAAACAGTGTGGTAACATTTATACTTTCGTCATATGAACTCCAAACCCCTTGTTAATTATTTGGTACATGATTCTTAATCTACAGTCATATTGTGTATCGTTACAGACGGCAACGTGATACTGGAAAGCCCTGTGCATCCCTTGAGGGTAGGAGAACAAGCCACACTCCGTTGTTTAGGTCGAAAAAGCACCAAAACAAACCTTAGTGCTACATTCTATAAGGACGGATTACATGTGGACAGTCAAACTCCTGGAACAATGACCATACTGAAAACGTCTAAGAGCGATGAGGGTTCATATAGATGTGAGGATGAAGAGAAGAGAAGGTCACCAGGCAGCTGGGTCTCAGTAAGAGGTGTGGAAAAAAAAACATATTTCGATTTGTATTTTCATTTCTGTAGTCTTTTTGGCACACATGTGTGAATGTATTTTGCACCAAACTGACTGATATTAGTAAAATGACTGTAGCAAAACTTTAAAGATTACTTCTGGTTGGGATTAGCCAAGTATGAGTTGTGCAATAGCAAAGAAGTTGAGGTGGTGTAACTGGATTGTTAATATCTTTGTGACTTTAGAGTTTTTGGCATGCTTTTGAAAAAATCTCTACAACTACAAACTCCACAGGTGCTTACGGGTAAATGGGGGTTGGTTGTATGTGAACAGCCAGATCATGTAACAACCTCTGAATAGATGGAAATAAACTAAGCCTGTTTTTTTTCTCTCCCACAGTTGCACAGAGTAACACAAGAGGACTTCGTAAAAGACTGTTCAAAGGAATGTCCCAAAGAGATAAAGACATACTATAATGTAAATATCAGCATTATACATTGGTTCTGAACATTTCGGATTTTAAAACTATTTGAGTGCAGTGGTGATTCTTTTATTTAGAAACATATGGAAGGGTCTTTTTAATGAGTGGTACTGATCAGTGTCACTTTTGGTGATTTTTGGATACAAGCACTCTTGTAAAACAAAATTCATCAAATTGTTTTTGTGTTACGACTACTTGCAGGGAAAAGACAATGTTGTTTACTGGGGGTCTATTGTGCTCCTATTTTTTAAATTTTCAATAAAGACAATTACACATTTTTAAATCTCTGACATACTTTGTATGTTTTCATACAAACCTGTGAAGGATTAATGTACAAGGCTATACAAACTCACAAAATGTCCCTCATACAATTAATGTCCCCACAAAACATGCTTTGCTCTAGGTTAGTCATCACCCTGATTACAAAACTTGGAAATTTCCCTTACCCTTTTCGGTAAGTGGTTTGACCCAAATTTCCCTCAGCACAGCACCATCTTCCTATTGAGCTAACTTGACACCAGGCCACATGATAACAGCACAACACTTGCCAGGGAAAATAATGTTGTAGACTATTGTACCTGTTGTATTCAGCTGTCTCAATTACATACATTTTGTCTTAGGTCAATGGAAACAAAACAAAAGGTTGGTTGTAAGTGTTGAGAAAACAACATGTACAGTATGACTACTGTAAAATTCTATGAAAATGTCGGCTAGCAAATCTTAAAGTGATAGGTTGATTTCTACATTCAACCTAGCTGGAACTATGGTGTTTGAAGCCAACTACTTGGTCGTATGTCCAATGAGCATCTTCTAGCAGTGCTAATGAAACTCTGGAAGATTTTGTGCCTTTTAGGTAGCTGATCCACAAGTTTTACACCAAAACCCAAAGTGTTTAAAAAGTAAGGAATATCCCTAACAGATCATCATTTACACATTCACAGTATATTGAACTAGAAGATCACCCCACCAAGGCCTAATTAAGTACTTCTTTATGGATCGATTCATTGCCAGACCAAACTCGGGAATTGAGTGTGTCTGGTTATTCCAGTTTTACCAACAAAAACTGTCTGTCTGTACAAACACACACAAACCACAAGTTTCACTGAACTCATGAAAAAGGGTGACAAATTTATTCACAAATGTAATGACAGAGAAACACCCCCATTGACACACAACATCTACCACAATCATGAGGACAATACTGATTAATGCACACTAAAAGACATACCCAGAATTCCCCTGAAGGCAGGTGATCTGAGCGCTGGGTACAGCCAGCTAAATGAGTACACTCGTTTCTGACGCGTTCACTCGTTTACTATATAGTGCACTGTACAGAGTGAGTTACATCTTCTTTTCCTCTACATAGCGCACTACATAGTCAACTAGTGAGCATTTCAGATTTGATGTCAATCTGCACACCAACAACCCAAAACACCAGATCACACCAATCACTGGATGATTTAACAGCTGTGTACTCAAACATTAACTTTAAAAAACACACTTGCACATACTGTGTTGTGGGTTTTAGCCCATTCGCAACCTCAATTATGATGATAAAGATGGGGAACCATGGGTTCTGCTGTCCTCCTGTGGTCCTGCAAAATTATAGCTTTGTTGCCAGTTGTGAAAGCTGGACAGAGACCACACAATCTTTCAGCACACTACCATGACATTATCTTATTGCAACATTGCCCGATATCAAATGTTGATGGCAAAGCTAGTACGTTGTACCCCATGAAAAGATTATTCACTGTTGCAAGTGAAAAACCTTTTCGATTCAGGGAGTCACTCCAACCCTGCAAAAGATGCCTTTTCCTTCTGATCAAGCACGAGTGGTAACCCCTTAACCCCCCTGCGAAGGGCAGACTTCCTAATCATTTAAATTTAAAAAGATGAAGCCTCTGATGTTTTTTGCGCTTTACCGATATGTCAAATACATTCTCTCCCCATAGTCTGGCCTTGAGATCTTTATGGAGGAGAGCCAGACATGAAGGACAACTTCCAAATGACAGCATTAGCCCACTCCCACATCCTACATTAGAGATCTTTTTGGGATAAAAGTCAGTGATGGTGTTTCTTTATATTAATTTTGGAGAAGAAACAGGTTACAGGTGCAGACAGCAAGGATAGAAGTGCACAAAAACTCAACTGATTACATTAAAGGCAGACGCTGGTAATGCCAAGGATCATGGCACCTGGGTAACACAAAGGATTGTAGAAAGTCGAACAAATAAAAAAGCATCATCATTATTGTTATTATTAACCTGAAAGGTGTAAGCGACATCCTCTAGATTCACAGAGCAACAGCAAAAAAAAAAACTTCAGGTTTTGTCCTTCAGTATGTTTTTAGTTCAGTCCACCTAATACTGTGCTCAGAGGGTAGCACTGCAGAGATTCCAGTTGTATCATTCAAACACATGCCTTACTGGAGAACGAAGAGGAGTTTCCTCTCGCAAAATGGTGCATAAAATTGTGATCGCTGATTGTCTGAGCGCATGTGTTCTTCACCCTGATTAGGTTCATCCATCTTCTGCTGGGCTGCTAAAATTCAACATGGAAAGAAGTGCTTTCTTTGACACATTTCCAGGGGCACCAGCTGGATAAGGTTTGATGTTTGGCATCACGGCACAGAGTTCTTGAAACACCTGACACAGGGAGTGTTAGACTGCACGACACAATCACCACAGTTAGACTGGACAGATGGCACCATGGGTAAGGTGTAACTGGGTTTTTTTTGCACCGTACAAATACTATGCACGCACGCACGCACACACGCACACACACGTTGATAAAGATTTCAACACCAACACTTTCTGTACTGTCTAGCACTCTTCTTCATCTTCAACTGTCCTTCCAGAGTGAGAAAATATATATATATTTCTTGCACTTTCAAATCAAAGTATAAATATTCTCTCTCTTTCCCACATATCTGCTTTACATAAGTCAGTTCTGTGCAAAATTTCTCGGCACACCACCCAGTCCAGTCCAGTCCAGTCCAATGCTCAGGACTTGAGCCCCATCCGAGCCATGAGCTGCTCATACACAGTCCAAGCCATGGCAGCCATCAGGGTCCGTCTCAGGGAACGTGGCACTGCACCCCTGAAGAACCCACTCAAACCATGCTCCTGAGGGAAGAGAGAGGGGGTGGGGGGTGTAGCGAGAAAGAGAGAGAGAGTGAGTGTGAGGTGGGGGGACAGAGTGAATGTTTTCGTCTTCACATTTTTTTGTGTTCATGAAGTCTAATACATTCCAGTCACTCCGTGGTGATACAGTAACTGGCCTACCATGTAAATGAAGCGTACGGCGTCAGTGGTGCGGGGATACAGGGCTGGGCTGACTTGCACGTGTGTCTTGACGACGTCTGCTGGCTGCGTGGCCAAAGAGGCCAACACTCCCGCCAACACTCCACAGCCAAAATTTACCAATGGAGAAAACGCAGATGAAGTCACCTCTGTGTGGGTCAAGGAGAAAAACAAACAAAAAAAAAAGTAAAAGAAATCTGTGAAACTGTACAAGCTAGCAGGTGAAATAAACATGGGACTGTCCCAAATCAGTGCATCAAATATCAAAACTTTCTACCAATCAGTTCTATGGGCTGCCATAGACTCCAATGGTGAAATAAAGAAGCTTTATAATAAGAATGCCAACACGGAAAAAAGAATGTAGAAATACAATGGATGCCTATGCAGCTTCTCCATTCAGCCCCCAATTACTGAAACCGAGAGAGCCAGTAGGCGGGGCAGCTGAAAAACAGGAAGTGGTGAGAGAGTGAGGCAGAGGGGAGAGAATGAGCTAGGGCAGAGAGATGGGTAGGCACTGAAATGTCCTGATGTCACCCTAATCTGTGGAGAAGCCTCTTTATTCAACGTGTCTGTGCCTGCGGTGAATGCACACACAGGCCAATGTGCAGTGTTTCATTAGCTGTGACAGTGTGGTTTTCTCCTGGATGCTGAGCTGTTACCAGCAAGGATGCTAATATCGGGCTTATGCAACACTTAAGCCTCTTAGCATGCTGCTAGTGGCTTTTGTGAAGAAGCAAGGCAACATTCCTTTTACTGTGCCTACAAATCACCCAAGATGGATCAGTTTAGCAAAGAACGATTTGCTGATTCACGCTCAGGTTTAATGTTTAGGGTCGCAGCTAACGTTTATTTACAGATAAATCTTTAAAAAGATTTTAAAGTTTTCGTATGAAACTCTCAAGCTAACTAATTGCCAGTCAACAGATCTTCATTGTGAAACACCATTGACAACACTGCTGGCATTTCCAAAAGCTAGCTAGCTTGCTTCCCTAATGTTATATGCAATATATTTCAAAACATCATGTTGTTAAAAACTGTCCTTACTGTATACTGTATGAAAAAGTATATTTATGATTGCTGCATACTGTAGGTGTATAAAACAATTAGTGTCATGAGTCTACTTCTTGTTTGTATATTTTTTGGGCTTTGTCCCCCATTTCATGTCTACATCTCCACTGTCACACGCACACACGCACACCCTTACCTTGTGGGAGGGACCTCTTGGCTTGGCTGTAGAACATGACGTAGATGCCTGAGAAGGGGGCGTCTCTGAGGAGGGTGGCAGTCAGGCCAGAGAACAGGGCCCTCGGCCCCTCCGTCTCACACACATTGCGCAGGGCCCCAAAAACACTCACATAGTTATATCGGCCACTCTGCAACACAAATATTAAGCTTCAACTCGTATTCATGCAGCAGCGCCTTTACCAAGAATCTTGTAAAAAAATACTGTTTTACCGACATAAGTCATTTTGTTTATGGCCAGCACAAAAGTGATGAGGACAAATGAGACATGGCTATTTTTTGTTTAGATTTATCTTCTATATATTGCAGGTTTACTTTTATGTTAATGTGACAGTCAACCTGCAACCTGTAGGGGCACTAGTGAAAACAAGGCAAAAACAGCAAGGCTGGATGGAGGGAAGGCTGCAGTCACTTACAAGACATATTAATTAATGTTTATGGAGAAATGACTTGCAACTTAGATATATTTCAGCCATACACAAGTTGAAGCTTTGAAGCAAAAAAAAGTGAGAGAGGGAGACAGAAGACAGAAAATCCTGGATGATTTTGCTATATGCTACCTAAAATAGTGGTGAAGTGTGTATTTGCAAAGAGTAACGGGAGAAAATTCCAAAACACCATTATCTTTCAAGGATCATAAAACCTTACACTGCTTGACATACACTCACTGACTCAAAAGTTCCTCAAAACAGTACATTAGCTATTGTGTTTATTTACTCATTCAATCTCAGAAAGTAGAAATCTCAACACATATTTCATCCAAACATTTTCTGAACCACCTGATCATCATGACCACAGATTTTGTCAGACAGGTAGTTCAGCTAATTGATAAAATTAACTATATTAAATGCACAGGCAAAATGATTACATGGCAGGGCTTTTAACTTTCTGAAGCTGAGATTGACATCTCTGTGTGGGCACACACACCTCGAAACGGGTCTTGATGACCGTGATGGGCAGCATAGCCACCCCAGCGACACAGCGAGCTCCGGCTCCGAGCAGCACAGCTTCGCCCGCGTTGGGTGCCCGCTCCAGGAAGAAGTGCTGCTTCAGCGAGTAGAAGGTGCTGAAGTAGATGCCCACGCCGGGGATGCATCGCATGAAGGACTGGGGAGAGCAAAAGGGAGGAATGAGGCTGTGTGTTTGTTATATTTACAAAAAATAAAGAAATAAAATACACGTGCTGGTCATATAATTAGAATATCATGAAATTTTTTTTTTTAGGAATTCCATTCAAAAAGTGGAACTTATAGTATAATGTATACACTCATTTCACACTGACTGACATATTTTAAGTTTATTTCTTTTCATATTGATGATTATAACTGACATCTAATGAAAACCCCAAACTGAGTATCTCAGAAAATTAGAAAATTGTGGAAAGGTTCAATATTGAAGACACCTGGTGCCACACTAATCAGCTAATTCACTCAAAACACCTGCAAAGGCTTTTACATGGTGTCTCAGTCTAGTTCTGTAGGCTACACAATCATGGGAAAGACTGCTGACCTCCTGACAGTGGTCCAAAAGATGACCATTAACACCTTGCACAAGGCCTTTGCAGGTGTTTTGAGCTAATTAGCTGATTAGAATGTGGCACCAGAACTCTTTAATATTGAACCTTTCCACAACATTCTAATTTTCTGAGGTACCCAATTTCAGTTTTCATTAGTTGTCAGTTGTAACCGTCAAAATTAAAGGAAATAAACATTTGAAATATATCAGTCTGTGTGTAATGTATGCATATAATACACAAGTCTCACTTTTTGAATGGAATTACTGATATAAATCAACTTTTTCATAATATTCTAATTATATGACCAGCACCAGCACATATTAAACATCACACCTGCAAAAATAATTAATAACAGCAGGATCGAGTCGAAGGTGTTTTTTTCTTTCTCCAAATTGTGAGGGCATTGCAGGGGCCAGACTGAAGCACTGCCCATGTCTGTCCTAGAGAGATCATTATTACATGGATTCTGAGAGTAAGATCAGGCTGAGTATGTGTTTACAACTGGCCTGACATGGTACAGTTTTTGGTCCATATGCACATAAAAATGGTCTTTTCCCCTAGTTTTTTTTTCTGTTGAGTTTCTCACATAGCTGTACTGTAGTTGCACTCCTGTCTCTGTGATGCTGCCTGTGTATGCTAAAGGCAGCTCTAACCTGTCTGGACAGCATGATGCACATGCTCACTGAAGGTAACAAGCATGAAATACCCCCCCCCCCCCCCCCCCCCCCCCCACAAATTGATTCCGTGTCCCTCTCCCTCTCATTCAACTCCGCTCAACTCACTCTCTCCCTCTTATTCCCGTTTACACATACACACAGCAGTGTCTCCCATACATTGACAAGACTGTGAACATGAAAGTATTTCTGCCATACCAACGCATATCAACATTAATTAAAACATCACAATTAATTCTCATTTAGGCTAGACGACTAGGGGGGTACTGGGGGGTACACAGGGTACTGCCCCAGTGTTCTTTAGAAAAGAATGTGGTTGCGTTGAGAGAAGAGGGTATAAAAAAAGTGGTTGGGGGGGGGGGGGGTCATGAGCATTATAACCAGGAAAAAAAATAGATAGCCAAAGTACCCTTTAACATGGGCTTAAGCATGTACATTACAGTATGACAACCCCAACCCCCAGTTTAGGTTTGTCCATCATGTGTGATTTTAAATGTAACTATTGCACAAATACACTCCCACGCCCACTCTCGATTCACTAGCTGTGTTTACACAGTTAAAAAGGCATTTCTGTAAATCCTTAGTCATTCTAAAATGGGTGGCTAAAATGACAGCACTGGTTGCTGGAGGGCTAATGGGTGGATGTGATGCTCACCGGTGACACTCCTTTCCACAGTCCCAGCAGCTTCTCCGTGCGGACGACATTGACGAACACCGTCACCAAGCCTACCCGAGGAGCCCTGCCGAGACACAGCAGAGAAGCTTACACACATACACAAACTCAGACGTGCAGTTACTTATTCAGACACAAAGCTACACACACACACAACCATTTACACACCCAGTACTGCCTCACACATTTAGCCACACACACACACATACATACACACACACACTCACTAGTGCCTCACACATTTCTTTAATCACACATTCAGACAACTACACACACGCAACCACTTACTCACAAAAACAGAGAGCGTGAACACACACATGACAAGAGGCATCTGCATGTAAGCTGTCACCAACGTGCTCACAGACAAAAGGCGTGGGGTCGTGAAAGTTAAATAACACCCTTCACTGCTGCAGCAGCACAGACGGCAGCCCACACGCCTTTGAAAACAAGGCCCTTCAGTCTTTTCGCAGACCGCAAATTAGGGGTCACTAAAGATCCCATGTGCAGCAGACTGCAAAGTGCTAATGTGTCTCTACAACACACACACACACACACGCACGCACGCACGCTTTGCAGTACATGCAAGTCTGGGAACATGCAACAAGCTCAAAGCAAACAAAGTCACAGTTGATTAGCCCACGAGGATATGAGACGAAAATGTAGGTCAAGTGCCTGTGGGCCAGAGGTGGCACTGGAGGAGAGCGGAGGGGACAAAAGGAATGGGGGGGGGCGCACAACGAACAGAGAAAAAGAGAAGAGGAGGTTGGAAGAAAGGAGAAATGAAGAGAGGAGAAGTGAAGAGAGGAAAGAAGGAGAAGAGAAGAGAGGAGAGGAAAGGAGGAGAGGAGTAGAAAGAAGAACAGAGGGAAAGATGAAAGAAAAAAGAGAAAAGAGGAGAGGAAAAGAAAAAAGAAGGGAAGAAAAGACAAGATAAGAAGTGAAGAGAGGACAGGAGAGGAGAAGAAAGGAGAACAGAGGGAAAGATGAGAGAAGAAGAGAAAAGAGAAGGGAAGAAGAGAGAAAAAAAAAAAAGAAAAGAAAAGGAGAGGAGAGAAGGAGAAGTTGTCTCTCACCCTGGCCGCATGTTGTTCTGGAGGGTCTGCAGGCGGGTCTTGAGCAGGTCCAAGGGCTGGAAGAGCAGCGTGGAGCAGGTGCCACTCAGGGAGCCACACATGAAGGCCTTCAGCGCTGGGTGAGCCTAGGGGTCACAGGAGGAGAGGAGAGATGGAGGAATGGGGAACACACAGAGGGAGAGAAAGGGCCAGAGAAAGAGAGCGCGACAGATTGAAAGGGACAGAGGAAAAAAAGAGACGGAGGGAGAAAGACAGCAAGACAGAGATTGAGGGGTGAGAGGGAGAAAGAGATAACAAGAAACACAGAGAGAGAGAGAGAGAGAGAGAGAGACAGAGAGAGAGAGAGAGAGAAAGAGAGGTTAGATGTGTAGGACAATGATGATGTGCTTCAACATATTTTGCTTTTTGGTGCACAAGGCTGACAAATGACCAAAAACCACACACACACACACACACACACACACACACACACACACACACACACAAATGCAGAGAAAATGCAGCCACTAGCCTTCTATAGAAGTATATCAAACACCACATCTTCACATCTCTCCTTTCACAAATGAATACACCAATGTTACTGGCATTGTCTGTTACAAATGCACAACACGTATGACACAATCAAAAAAAAAAGGAAACGAAATCTGGGATGTGCTTACAGTGACACTTCAGACAACTCTGCCTCTATTATTGCAAGATAAGATGGGGGGGCAGTTTGCATAATTACTGATGGAAAATGCTGAAAGCCAGCATCAACCGCTCGCAAACGCCCGTGATTTCACACACTGAGACACAAACACACACACACGCTCCTAAAACAGGGAGACAAATATGGACAGTGGAGACACGCAGAGCAAAGCTGTCAAAACGTATCACACGTATCCATCCTTATCATTACCACGCTTCACAGACTCGCGCATCACCATCATATACAACCACACTAACAAAAGCATCAGGCGAAAAAAAAAAAAAACAGATATCCAAAAAATACAGACCACCACCATGGATAATCCAGTGGATATCTGATAATCCAACAGCAATGTATTTGGATAGGGATTCGTGTTCCACTGAATTACGATACATGCACCTAAACACACATCAGTGCGTAGGTGCATGCAGGACTCGCCATACACAGCACATGCACACCGTATGAGGGTGACAACGGAGTTGGTTGGCTCGCCACTGGTTGGCTTAGCTGGCCTACCTTTCCCAGGCCACCGCTGGCCTTGGCTGGAGAATCCTGTTTCTCCTGCATCTCTCCCAGCTACACTTCTGTCCCCCTCTGCTGCTGCTGCTGCCACCGCTACAGACAGCATATTACAGCGTGAGCCTCCATCTCTCTGCCCCCCTATTGCCTGCCTCTCTCCTCTCTCTCTCTCTCTCTGCCCAACACACAATGCCTATCTCTTCCCCCTCCTACCCTCCCTCCCTCTTTCTCTCCCGCCTTCGCTCCGTCTCTCATGCTGCTTCTTTGCCACAGCAGCTTAATCCATGAGCCCCCGAGTTCTTTTTTTCCCTCAGCCTTGCTTAGTCTCTCTCTCTCTCTCACTCTCTCATTTACTGCCAGAAAGGATATGTAGATTTTTTTCAATGCTATGAGTCATATAGTTGTTGTTTGTGCGTATGTGTGTGGACATATGTGTATTTCTGTGTGACAGATCAGGACTGCAAAAGGCGGCATTTTGAATCTGTGGCCGTGTGAAACGCAGTAAAGATGGTGGTGATGACAAATCTGTAACGTCCTCCTCCAAACATAAAACTAGGTTACGTACTGTCCTCCAGCCACAGTTGATACACTGTCAGTCATGCTCCTACCTGCTTTATGCCATGTACCCAATGAGGGCTGCTTCTCCTAGCTTGGTACCCACAGCCTTTACACACACTCTCTGTCCCACCTTTTAAATGGAAATCCATGGCAACAACCTATTATCTCACGCCTCCAAACACAAGTGACCAATTGGGCAGTGAGAATAATAGGGTGCTTAGCCTTAATCCCACCCTCTTTTACTCTGCCCCTGGGGATTTAAGGTGGTCTGGAACTGTGAACATGACATTTCCATGTGATTCTGGAATAGGTTGATACACAGCCAAATAGTAACGTAGGAAAGTGTTCAAATCAAGTCCAGCAGAAAAGTTGTAAAGCTCCTGGCTACACAGTTTGAAATTTTCAAGTTAGCATCTGCAGATAAATTCATAAACAAACAATAAAATAAATAGATAAACTCAGGGTTAATATAGAACATGTCATGGACGATTGCCATATTCTGCTGTAGACATTACAGTAACTCACCAAAGCCAGCTCCATTCTGGAGAGGGGGTGTGCCGCTGAAGTCTGCGGAATGGGTGGCTCCTCTGTCTCCCTCGCCGTTTTGATAACTGATGAGGCCTAACTGTGACACCTAACTGTACCAATTATAGACATAATGAAGGACTTTGTGGCAGCCTTGACCGCCATGGGTCTTTAAAAACAAGGCATTTTATTTGAATTAACTCATTATAGCCAATGCGCTTAGCTAATCGCAAATCATTTAAAACTATCTTTTCATGTACCAAGTGTAACTCATAAATTTAATTACGACATGTGGCAAGAATATGTGCAATGTCATTCAAAGAGGGCAGCCAAAGAACGATAACGTATCGCTATTCGCTAACTGATTTCAGTTGAAGTCTAACCGGTGCCATCTGTGACAAACGTAACTTGGTACAGCATGCAGTGCTGTGAACTTAGATAAGGTAACTTACCTCTGCCAGTCTCCCACTAGGGATCGACGTTGTGTCTGAGCATCATGCCTGTAGCAGACAACTAGCCTGCTTGCTAGCCTAAAGCAAACGTGCCGATACGGTGGGAACGTGGTACTACCAGCCAACTACGTTTTGGTCTGTAACGTGTCTCTCGTGTGCTTTTGTGATAGTGTAATGTTCTAAAAGCATATAACAGGCTACACGTGCACGACCTAAATGCAGTAAGGTTAAATTACAGCGAAAAGTCGACTGGTTTGTTACCTAGTGTAACGTCACTGACATGTTAGCTCCCTGTCAAAGTCTACCGAACTTCACCAAGTAATGACAACACAATGGAGCACGTTTACGTATGACAAGGGATCTGCTAATATATCCGAAGAACGTGCCAGTATGAGCTGAAAACAAAAACAACTTGTGATCTTGACCTAGAGGACGTAATCATATCTCAACTACTTGGCATACCGCAACCTATGCTAATGTGCTAGCACGCTAACTCATCGCAGTTATCCTCCTTGTCAACTGTAACCTTGTCAGCATATGCGCTAAATAACTAGTTCAAGTCCCAGAATCCAACCAGGTCGATATATTTGATATCTGCAAGCAAAAGGTTACGATGCTGGGTTTTATAAAAACACGCTGTGGTAGTTCTGTTCCAACTGTATAACATACGAGCCGGTGGACTGAGTGTTGTCCGCTTTCAACCAAACCCACAGTGCCTACGTCAGCCCCGTGTGTGCCACTCCTCTTTTTCTCCATCCCACAACCCACCCACCCACAAACCTCATGAAAACTGGTTCTAGCTTGCTCACTCCGGCACCCCTGCACCCAGAAATCCTGCATCGCCCAAAGGCAGGCTAGAACATTCGAAAACAGAGCTCTCTAGTGGTAGTAGCGTCTAACACTTTCCTGTGTAGAGCATAGAAAGAACGTGTAGAGTAGAGGACTGGCTTTAGGTCAACTGACCTAAAGCGTAAAAATATGGCCGAAATTATAGAGGCCAATTGAATTGAAACAAATTAATCTGTTGATCTCGAATGACCTAGTAAACATCAGCTGTGAAGCAGAAATAGTGGACAAGGAAACGTTATATCGCAGTTTACATATACAGGCAATTCAAATCACATTAAAAAAGTTAAAATAAGGCATAAAATAGGCCATATGGCCTAAAAGAAATGTAAAAAACGATTCTCATTTGCTGTCACGTAAAAATGTTTTAACCTTTAAAAGTAGCTGCATTTGGGACAGAGGCTACCAGATATCTTCTGGCAATTTATTTCAGCTACTAGCATGTAGGGAAACGATGCCTCATCTTGTTTGGAGTCTAGGCTACATAAGCTGACAACAGTCAAAGGAGCGTGAGACCTGTGTGGCAATAAAATCATCTTGTATTTTGTATCTAGTATTTTTAAGGATATCAGAGATGTATCACGGCCCTAAACAGTTCTGAGATTTGCAGACTAACAATAAACTAAATCTATTCTATGACTTACTGGGAGCCAATGTAAATATTACAAAAGCTGGAGTCGTGTGCTCTGTTTTTCTGTTTTGACAAACTGCAGTGTTTGAACAGTTTTTGGGGAATGTCTGTTAAAAGACCAATGCGTGTTTAAACTTTTTTTTGCCGGGAAGGCCTTTTAAGAGACCATTGCATAAGTGCAACCTACTAGAAAACCCAATATCTTAATTGTTACCAAACACAATCAGTTTTGTCCCTTTACATTTTTACATTATATTTAACTGATACCACAGGGCTAGTCTATTGGGAGCAGTGACTTGCCTTGCATAAGGGCAGGGGCCCTGTGACACAACCAACTCTTGGGCCACAGCTGCCTACTGTCCGTGTCTAACTGAAGAAAATGCTAACCCATCAATTTATTTACTTGTTCTAAGAAATGTACAATGAGTCATCTGGCAAGACCGGGTGTGTCTGTACATCATCTATAGAGGTTGCTCTAGAGCCAGCAGCTAGTGAAGATCAAAAGGGAGCACACCAGAGGTCAGTCAATATTAATTTCATAACTGCCAAGAGATACAAAGTGACTGTGAAATGGGTCAGGTTTTATTCAGAAAACAAGAATGTCCCAGAAAGCCCAACCCAACTTTCTAACCAGTTGGTAGTAGGCTATGCCATGATCTGCAGCACCAAGAACCAATAAAACTGAAACGCACATGTTACCCAAGTACATATTTATGCTCATCATTCTACTCTGTGTATGTGCATGCATTTTATATATACATTAGCCCTTTCTGTGCTGTGACAGAGAATCGTCTTTGGCTATAAAAGAAAAGATTTGAGACACGTCTATAGTTGTTAAACAGCGGTGTAAAATGTACCAAGGGGCTTAACAATAGTTTAAGTGAGGGGATAAAACAAGGTCAGGTTAAATGTGCGTCTTCTCTACAAAAAACAGTGATCTATGAAGATGCATGAAGTCCAAACTCAGCAAAGCAAGTTACACCATTAACTTTATTGAAATGCAGATATACATTGAATGGACCATCAGATAAAATGCATAGGCCACAATAAGCAAGTCACATATTGTTTTCATATCTAAAATAGATCAGTTGCACATTTATTTACTTGACCCCCAGTTTACCAGCTCAAAAATATGGAAATACTGTTGAGGAACCAAACTTAGCATGAAGGGTTACATAATACTGAAGAGATTACATGAATTTATATTCTTTGTTAAAAAGTCTTTAAACTAGTATTGCCAGTCATGGACATTCAGCACAATAGTAATACACTGGCTTAAAGCACTCAACCTTGAGCCTGATTAAGTGTGTGCATGTTACACACATCAGTACTACCAAAATGTGATATCCCATCACCAAAACACATTTAACAGAAAAACAAAATGTGAGGAAGGGGGGGAAAAAACCTGAGCTCCTTAAACTGGGGAGTAGCTTAAGGCATACAAGAAAGATCTGTTCCCACATTAAACAGTAACAATTACCCATTTCTGTGCAAGTTGCTGATTCTGGTAAGACATTGTAAACACTAATTGAGAAAGCATTTTAAACGTTTGAAGGGTAAAGCTCAGTTGCAAAAAGCCTCTAAGAACAAGAGGTAGAATGAACAAAAGTGGTAAGCAGTACAAGTGGTAATACCCCAAGAAAACAATGTGCATTGGAAAGTAGGCAATGTAAAGATATCCAAGTAAAAATATATGTATATACACATTTTGAAAATATAAAAATGGATTCAAATTGTGAACAGTAGTCACAGTGTGCTGTAGAACACTGGTCATTTGGTTTTGGCTTTCAAATGTGTTTTTTTTTTTTCCTAAAACAAATTGAGTGCACGTATTGAGTTTACACTGTGTATTCTATTGCTTACTGACATCTGACAACATTAATTTCACCTTCAAGATGACATTAAAAAGTAGCATAAGGCTGTGAAACAGGGTCCATCACACTGAAAATGCCGTTAGCAATCAAATCTGAAGGGTTGGTGATGCTCACACTCTCAGCAGGTGTTTTACTCTGGTGTAGAATCAACAGTTTCACTCTTCACATCCACCTCTTCATCGCTGTCCATGCCCAAGCGACCACCAAGCTTCCTAACGTTGAGAGAGTAGTCCCCACGCCTAGAGATGAAGACAATCAAGTTTAAAGATACATTAAAAAGGGTTTTTGAAGAAATCAGTACATGCATTTTAACACCTTTTTCAGTGATATTTCAATGATATTCAATAGTACTTTCATTCATCTTTCATATTTTAAACACTTCTAATGCCATCAATACTGGCAATCTATTTTTTGAGGGGGGGGGGGGGGGGGGGGGGGGGTCTATACAAAATGATGTGATTCATCACGATTAATGGCATTGAAATCATTCACTTCATTGGTTGAAATTTTATACTAATAGCAGATTTTTTAATACAATGACACGACACTCAAAGTCTCATAGTTCTTGCTACTTCACTTTTTTAAATGGCATAGTTTGTATTATCTTTTTAAAAGAACATGTAATCCTACTGCATTAAAGCAACACTAAGTAGTTTTCGTCTTTGGTGGGCGTACAGGTTGGAAATGGAACGGTCTTTCATTCAAACTACAGAGAGATGGCCCGCTCCTCCACACTTACTGTGGTAATAGCCCATGGAGGGCTATAACTGCAGTCAGAACTGCCTTTCACCCTGTTACAAGTTGATGAACCACTAAAGCAATTTTGGAAACATTATTGTAAGATTGAAAAAACTACTTAGTGTTGCATTAAATGTTTAATTTTTGCAAAAGATGATGTAATGACTTAAAATGCCGCATGAAATTTGGTTTAACCTGGTTTTGCCAAGGCAGAGCCCTAACATATAGTCAATGGAAAAAACATTTGGATGAATATACATGAGGATTCATGTATCTTGCTCATTGATTTGGACAACTCAAACTTCCACATCACCTAAAGTCAAAATGCGACAGACAGAGTCCAACCCGATGGAATCAATACATGCCTGAGTTTGCTCTTCAGAGAGCTCACTTCCCGATTCATAGCATCAGCAGACTCTGTGGCATCATCCAGTTCCCTTTGCAGCTTCCTGCGGAAGGCATTGGCCCGTGTGGACTCCTCCTCAGCCTCCTCCAGCTGCCTCTTGAGCTGACGCATGCGCACATTCAGCTTGTCAGCCTAAAGGATGGAGACCAAGAAAGGCGGGGGGGCGGGTGTCACTGAACTGCAATGCATGCAAACAACATGAGGCTTCCGGAAACAACAACCAGGTTTACATCCAACTTGATAATGCACATTTAATTTATTTAAATACGAAGTCCATACTTAGACACACTTGAAATGCACATTAATCTTCACAGTCCAGCAGTGGGCATGGGAATAATTTGAAAGGAAAACAGACTTATGATTGTCAAGTTATTGAGACACACAAACCCCCAAGCACAGCGACTGACCTGGTCTTTGTATTGCTCTGTCTGGCGTCTCTCATCATCAATCTGCAGCATGGCTTCCTTCAGTCTCTTCTCTGTGCGACGCACCAGTTTAGAGGACTGCTGTCTCTCTCTGAAGTTGGAGGAAAAAAAAATAGCTCGTTATGCACAGACAACAAAACCACTTGATAAACAATGGTATTCTACAGAAAGCGGATCTACTCCGAACAGTCTTGCCATTGTTGTATCTCTCCCAATCTCAAACCTCAAATATGTTAGCAGGACTTGATGCTCCTTCTCCTTTAGCACAGCCCATATTCTCCCATCAGTGCAAAATTGTAGCAGTGATACTGCATAGTATTACTTAGTGATCAGATAATTGCCTTCAGTGCTTCACCTCAAATAAACCCTCTAAATGTTAACCGTTTTTAACCACACACACACACACACTATCATTTGAATTCAAGTGATTTTACTTGATTTCAATGTCGAGCTGCTCCTCGAGTTGTGCGATTTTGGTCTCCAGGGAGGCGATGGAGTGCTTGTATTTGGAGCGGACTGTGTCTTCCATCTCCTGCAGCTTCAGCTTCAGCTCCTTGTTCTGGCGATCCAGCTGTGAGCGTGAGCCCTCCAGCATCTGGCTGTTACTGCGCTCAGCTGAGAGCTCAGTGGTTAGCTGGTCGGTCTATGGAGGAGAGGGGTTTCATAGATGGCAAGTACATGAATACACATTACATACATGAGATCAGTAAAAACACTTCAATTAATGTCCATCGAATACTTCAATTAACATCCATCTAAAAGTCAATTCTGAACCAGTCAACCAGGTGTACCTGCAAAGTGGCCTTCTTAAGTCGGTCGTTGACGAGCTCAGTGTTGAAGTGTTCTTCCTCCAGCTCCTCCTCAAGCTGAGCAATGCGGGCCTCCAACTTCCTCTTCTCATCACTTAGCAGAGAGCTGCAAACAATAAGGGGAAGAAGACCTCAGCAAACCAAATTACACCAGAACTAACACATTCACACACAGGCAGAGAAACACTCTTGTGGTGAGCATAAATGTCATCTCACTTCTTGCTATTTTGGCTGGTAATCTCATCCTGCAGCTCATCCCTCTCGTTCTGAATCTGTTTCTTTGACCGTTCAGCTGAGGAGAGGTCCTAAGAATGGAGTAAACAGAACATGTATATATATATATATTTAAAAAAAAAACACGCAATCTAATTACTAGGTCAATTTCACTACATGCATACCGGTTTTAGGAGTTTAAGTCTGTGCATGTAGGATTGTCTTCAATCATATGCACATGCTTTTTTACTTGTCCATGTGTGCATGCCATTTATCATTTCTTTTGTATGTTCAGAATGACCAAATACATATTCAAATAACAAATCCAGGAGAAGTAGTTAAGTACAGTAGCTGGGAGACTCATTGAGTGCATACAAACCTCTTGAAGCTGAATGTTCTCAGCCTCCATGCTTTTGACCTTGCGCTCATTTTCTTTGGCCTCATTGAGAGCTTCATCCCTGGACATCCGCATCTCCTCAAACTCCCGCATCTGGTCCTTCATCTGACTCTAATGTGATCAGAGGCACCAAGATGGCCTAATCAGCACACATGAACTTGTAGCATGAAGTTATGTGGAGACCATGAACACTACTGACCTGCAGTTTCCTGAGCTGTTTCTGGGCCTCATCACGAGCCTTGTTAGCCATGTCAATTTGAGCCTCCAAATCTGAAAGGTCAAGCTCCAACTTCTTCCGGCCAGCCAAAGCCTGAGAGCGCTGCTTGCGTTCATCCTCCAGCTCCAGTTCCATCTCCCTCACCTAGAGGTGCAAGTCAAGGATTAAATGGTTATGCATGGTTTCGTGGTTACCTATGGTTTGTTACCCAAAAGTTCTGACACATTGACACATTGGGCTACACGTACCTGTTTGATCAGCTGTTTCCTCTTCTCCTCTCCCTGCTCGTCTCTGCCCAGCAGGTCCCTATCAAACTGGGCCTTCATGGCCTGCATGTTGACCTCCAGACGCAGCTTGGCATCTTCTGTGAGCTGCAGCTCATCTTCAAGCTCCTCCACCTGTGTCTTCATCTCCTCGAGCTGCTGCTCGATTGCCCTCTTGGAGCGTTCAAGCTCATGGACCTTTTACAGGTAAACAGGAGACCAATAGTTAAGTCTAGAACCCCCTTTGCTGCAGAGAAACTCATCGTGCATAATGCACCATCCTCCTTCCCTCATTCTGTACTACTGTAAATTAGTGGTTGACAGTGGCAAACTTGACAGGGGAAGGGCATAGGGCACTGTTATATACAAGGCTGTATACAAATTATATGCAAGTTTGCCCCCAAAGAAGTTACTTCAGTTACAAGCTACAGAAGTCCACTACAGTACTATACAGTACTGACTACAGTACTTTCGATGTATAAAAGGCAAGTGCTGAAATACAAATTTACAATAATCAGACTGATGGGCATTTTCTTACATTCTTTCCAGCATCATCCTTTGAAGACACAAGGGCCTCATTCTCAGATTTGAGCATCTTGTTGGCACGCTCGAGGTCATCCTTCTGGTCAGTCATGGTCTCCAGCTCTCTGGTGAGGGTCAGAGCACGCGTTTCCTTCTCACGAGCCTCAGCTTCAGCACGGTCGCGCTCCTCAGCATACTTGGCGGACATGGTCTTCTCCTCTGCCAGCATCTACGCAATAGTAAAGCATGTGCTAAGTTATATACATATCTTTGCTTTTGGTGTGTGAAATATGAATATTTTTCAGACAGAAGGTGCTGCTGGCAGTTTTACTATGGGGAATGATAAAAGGAGTTTAAGCTTCAACAAAAAAAAAAAAAAGACACACCTGATCGAACTTCTCTGCTTCTTCTCCAGGTTGGAGACCATCTGGCGCAAGTGGTCATGGTCTACCATCATGTCGTCCAGCTCCTGCTGAAGCCGGTTCTTGGTCTTCTCCATCTTGTCATTAGCAGAGTTCTTCTCATCCAGCTGCTGCATGACTGCCTCCATGTCACGCTGCAGACGCTTTTTGCTCTCTTCCACACATTCCAAGGACTGAGTCTCCTGCTCGACCTTCTTCTTCATCTCTGCTAGCTGCATAACAACAAGGCCAGTGGAACAGAACAACAACATTGGAGAGGCACGAGTATTCATTTACATATAAATGTGTTTTAAGTGCAACTGCCAGGAGAGGTTGTAAAATTGGCAACAGCTGCGATACAATTCACTGTGTGTGAGTGTGTTGGAGACTGTGAACCGAACAACCAAAAGCTGTAGAAACCAGTTGCCATTTATCAGTGTCCTGCTGAGGAGTACCAGCTCCTGCACTCACCTGGGACTGTGCAGTGTACAGCTGCTTCTCCACGTTCTTCTTGGCCTCCTCCTCTTCATCAAGCATCTCCCGCAGGTTGGTCTGCTCATCCTCCGCTTGCCTCAGCTTGGTGGACAAGGCCAGTTTCTGTCTTGTCTCCTCATCAAGGAGTGACTGGAATGAATGGGGGTGGGGGCACAGAGGAAAGGCCAACAAGTCAGGGAAATCAAACATTCTAGAATATTACTAAACTGCAACACAGAATTAACACAAAAAGCAATCCAAGTAAATTAAATTTCAGATGTACTCAAAACTGAGGGATGCTAGGCATTTTTAGAGTTGGGGTAAGAACATGACACTACCCAAATACTAGTGATGAAACTACAGTATGAAACTTCCATGGTCCACATTTTGCATCAATTCTGCATTAAATAGAAAAGTCTACTTGATGTTCTTGTCCAGTTATGTCTGCCTTTAAATTGCCAGTGTGTTTCATACCTGCACATCCTGAAGTTGGGTCTCCACAGCAGAACAGTCCTTGTTGGCTTTAATGGACTTGCTCTCAACTTCAGTCAGTGTGCTGTTCAAATTCTCCAACTCAGTCTAGAAAGACAGGACACAGGAATACACATTAGGCAGCCTTGACATTGTACTGCCCATGACTCTCACTGATACAAAGCATTAATGAATTGGCACATCTTTCTTTGGCTATTCATCATCTGCATCTCCTTACCTGCATCTTGGCCACTTTGCTGGACAGCTCCTGCCTCTGCCTCTCGCTCTCAGTGTGCTTCATCTGGATCTCCTGGAGCTGGGACTCTGCCTTCTTTCTGCGATGTTCAGAGTCGTTCTTGCCATCAGACAGAGACTTCAGCTCAATCTGCAGCTCGTTCCGCTCACTCTCCAGTGCCTGCTTGGTTTTCTCCACTGAGGCCTTGTTCTGTTGAGATGAAAAGCAGGGAGTGGTATGAATAAAATGCCACATACACTGATTTATTGCACTGTTTGTTTAATGACTGGGACTCATTTTTCAATGTTTTTAAGTTGTTGGACATACATACAGTACGCAATGTTTTTTGTAGTCCATGACATTAAAATGGTTACCAATACCAGCTACCTTTATGAAAAAATCTAAATCTTATGTAATATCTTGAACTCCTGTACATCTGTATTGTAAAATATATTTTGTACTTCATGTCATTTTGATAATCCAAGATACTAGCATTTTAAATGTGTCCCATCATAACTGCCCACCCTATATACAAACTGTTAGCCATTTGCCAAGCAGTGCTCACCCTTTTGGCCTGTTCCAGCTGCTCATTGATCTCATCAAAGGCCTGGTTGTGTTTCTGCCGCATGTCGGCAAGCATCTGCTCATGGGACTTGGCCTCCTCCTCTAGGGTCTTCTTGAGTTCACTTACTTCAGACTCTCGCTTTGCTCTGGAACGCATATGGAGGAAGATGGTGGTGGTTCATACAAGTTGGCCAAGACGCATTGTTAAAAGAAATGCATACACAGCTGACATATGACTGGGCACAATACATTGTTTCCAACTCGGCACCTTCATTAGGCAACCTAGTACCAGGCCTTCAGTGCATGATGACAAGTGGTTACCTAAGCTCCTGTTGAGCCACAGTGGTGTCCAGCGTGTCCTCCAGCTCCGTCTTGAGGGCCTCCAGCTCCTCTGCCAGGTCCCGACGGTGTTTTTCTGCTTTACCACGAGCACCACGTTCCAGCTCCAGGTCCTCTTGTAGCTCAGACAGCTGAGCCTCCAGCTCGCGAATCTTCTTCTGGGCAGTGTTCTTCAGGGCAGCTTCCTCCTCAATCCTGACAGCAGAAGAGAGATTGGGTGAAAATTACTGGGATTGGATAATGTGAGGATGCAGCCATGTATTTGTATGAACACAATTTGTACATGTATGCAGCCATGTATTGTATGAACACAATTTGGCATTTTTAAAGTTTTTAAAGGGTCACAAGCTTTACAGGAAGAACACTGGTCGCCATTAGAGCAGACTGGTGTCATACAACCCTACCTGGCCAAAGCCGCCAGAAGCTCCTCCTCCTTCTTGGCCAGTTGGGCACGGAGTTCAGCGATCTGGGCCTGCAGCTCAGCGATCTGGTCATTCAGCTCAGCACCATCACCCTCCAGCTTGCGCCGGTTCTTCTCCAGCTCCTGACGCTGCTTCTCTTCCTTACGCAAACGGTCTGGAAAAATGAGAACAGAATCATTCATCATTGTGCACATTAGCCCTAAACCCCACACGAGTTATTGACAGCAGGTTGAACAACATGACCATCTTTGAATCCTCTCCAGGTTTTTAATCACCTTCTAAGTCAGTGAGCATGGCCTCATGTTTGTTCTTGAGTTTCTGAAGACTCTTCGATTTCTCCTCCTCTTCAGCTAGGACAGTAGTGAACTCTGAAATCCTCTCCTCCAACTGTTTCTTCTCCTGCAAATCAAAAGATGAAATATATGTGGGCTATGCATTAAGCCTTCATTGCAACTTGACGTAACCACACAAGATCTCTTAATACTGTTTGAGACCAGAAATGGATTAGCCATCTTCAGATTTATTCACATCACACCAAATTCATAGCCATTAGAATGCCTGAAAACACTTCACCAACCTTGTTAAGCTTGTTGTTATGATCATCCAGCACCATGACATCGTCTTCGATCTTCTTTAGCTTGGCATCCATAGTGACCTTCTCCAGCTGCAGCTTTTGTCTGGCTGCTTCCTCCTCATCCAGCTGCTGTTCCAGCTCCTACAGGGACATGGCAGAAAGGTGTGAAGCAAAATAATTTTGAATTAGACTGGTCCATTACCAAATGTATTAACAACTTAATCCTCTTAAACATGTATAACCAATTACAGATCACAGCAGTATTGTGGGTAATCTCTGATACTTCTATGAATAACTGTACAAAAAGGCCTGTCCCTTCAGATAGGATATTTGAACAGCTTTTTATGCCAAGAGACAAAAACTAATTGTGTCAAGACATTGTGGAACAAGTGTGTTATGTAACACTTACCACAGCAAACATCACTCAAACACAAATTCACATAATCATCTTCCAAACTTTTAAATGGCCTGCAAGCTTCCAGGCATGACTCACCGTGATGTTCTGCTGCATCTTCTTTTTCTCCGTCTGCATGTGGGTGACACGCTCCTCCTCCTCTTCCACACGGGACTCGAGGTCATGGAGGATCTCCTCCAGCTCCTGCTGCCTGGTCATCAGGCGCCCTCGCACCTCCTCAGCCTCAGCACACAGCTCCATCTCAGCCTGCAGCTGTTCCTGCAGAGCCATCTTTTCGTTCATCAGCTGCAGGGAAAGGACAGAGAGATGAGTGGTTAAAAGTGGAGGAGAAAGGCAGACAGTATAAGAATAAGGGACTAAAGGAAATCACACTAAAAAGCAAACATACCAGTGTCATATCAACCATAAACTACATGAGATATATCTGATAAGGGTGAGCCTATTTATCCACATTTCATAATATATTAAGACACTTAGTTAATGTAATAAAACATTAAAAATTAAGGCTTTCAACTTATGTGCTGGGAGGTGTAGCTAAGCTGTAGTAGAGTGGAGAGGGCTGTACCTGCTCTTGTTTGCTCTCAAAATCCTTAAGCTGCTGCTCTGCCTGCACCTGCATCTCCTTCACCTTCACCAGCTCTTCCTCTTTGGCCAACATCTCCTCCTCCTGCCTGGTCACCTGCAGCAGGGGCTTCACCTACAGGAGAAGGGAAATCAGAGTGTCAGATCATAGCTCCATCCTCATGCTTCCACGCAGAGAGAACTCTTGGATGAAGAACTCTAGACTGGATGTCTGGAGGAATGGATGTCTCACCTTGGTGAAGAGTCTCCACCACTGCCAGTTCTTGAGTTTGAGGTAGGCGGCACAGTTCCTCTGGATCACCCTCATAGCAGTCAGCTGCTGCTGCCTCTTGGCAAAAGCCCTGGTGGAGAAAGGTTCAGGTCACACTTTAATAAAAATTAGTCATTTAGACTGAAGCAAAGAATTTTGGAACACCACTGTATAGTTCTTGCTTACTTGCGTGCAACATATCCCCGGCACCAGGCCTGGAAGCTCATGATGACATCAGTGATCTTAATGTCCCTCTCTTCCTCAAGGTGAGCGAGGACTCCAGCACGGAAAAACACTTTGCTTTGGCCGATCCGGTAGAAGTTGGGGTCCAGCTCCAGTGCTTTGATCTGACAGATGACAATGAAGTAAAGATTAAATGGTTTATGAACACAAAAACACAGACATGTTTAAAAGACAGTCCCACAAATGATCAGCATTCCTCACCATGAGTACACACGCTTGTTTGCCATCCATGAACCCTTTGGAATTGCGCTAGGAGTAAGGATCTCATACCTAGATGAGAGAGTCAGACACACGTTACCTCCTGAACTGGTTTTTAACACTTTGACTACTGACTGATGCCCATCTAAGACGTGTACCTCATCTGAGAGGGGCACAGGGATACAACATAAACAACGGGTAAGGGTACTAAACTTTACCTCTGTCTGAACTCCTGGAAGACGATGCGGTTAGGGAAACCCTGTCTGCAAATACGGATGCCCTCCAGGACACCATTGCACCTCAACTGATCCAGAACCAGATGTGCTTCCAGTTTACCAGCCTGAGTTAGAACAGTTCATATTAGGGTTCACATCAATTCATATTACTTCACCCATCACCGATTAATTTCAAGACTGCAGTTTCAGCAACCATGGTTTGTGCAATTAAACTCATACCTTCTTCTCGTGGTTGGGGATGATGCAACGGACAAAATTGGGGTTGGTGTTCCTCAGGGTTGTCATGAGGTTGCCTAGCTGTTCTTTGTAAAGTTGTCCAACAGTTCGGAACATTCCCTTACGGGTCTTAAAGGCCCCAGCCATAGAATCAGACATTCCAGCCACCTTATCCAATCCAACAATACGGTCCACTGTAAGAAAGTAGAAGAAAAGCAGAGATCAGTCACTGAAACGGTCATTGATTAGTTAAACCAAGTTGCATTTATTGATTCATGGTTTTCAAACTAGTACAACTGGCATTCACAATGCTTGTGTTGAACATTTAAGCTTACCATCTTTCCACAGATCTGACACAAACTTGTCAGAAGACTGGTTGAGCAAAGACACCACATTGTCATTTAGAGGATCCATATTCTTCATTAACCATTCATTTGCTTTGTAATCCACCTGGAAACAAACACATAGGAGTTAGTCTTACAATAACACAATGAGTACAGCTTTGCTCAGGGATGTCATTTATTTTATTAGTTTATTATTATAAAATTAGTACAATACAGTTAATCTTTCAGTGTCCTCTGTAGGTTTCAATGTCATTACAGAATGAGTCTTCTGTACCTTTCCAGCATAGTGGGTAATGCAGAAATCGGCATCATCCTTCAGCTTCTTGGGCCTGTGAAACTTGGGGTGGTCACCCAGCTCTTGGCACACCTTCTCAACGAATGACTTGTCTGTGGCTTTGGGGAACCAGCACTCCTCATCCAGCAGGGCCAAGATACCCGGAGGACCAGACTGGGAGACAATAGAGAAATAATAATTGTCAATTCTAAACAATTATACAGAAAACAGAAGGCCATAACTGTGCATGTCTAAAGAACCAAAAAAGGAAGCCAAAACAGCCACAGAAAAGGGGAAGTGCATGTACAGAAGCAGAAGTGTACATCAGGTTGACCAGAATATGCGGCATGACATACAGGCCTTTCAATGAGGTCAATGCAAGGCTGCAGGTCCAGGCCGAAATCGATGAAACTCCACTCGATGCCCTCCCTCTGGTACTCTTCCTGCTCCAGGATGAACATGGTGTGGTTGAACAGCTGCTGGAGCTTCTCATTGGTGAAATTGATGCAGAGCTGCTCAAAGGAGTTCAGCTGTAATTGAAGAGAGAAACAGGATGAACCAACAAAGCCAAACAAGTACCACAACCATCTGAGGGAAACAGGGAAGTAGGCATTTTATCAGCAGCAACCATTAATGTCAAAGCATGAAACCACATCCTCTCCACACCTCAAAGATCTCAAATCCAGCGATGTCCAGGATCCCAATGAATGAAGCACCCTGACGCTTGGTCTTGTCCAAGGCTTTGTTGATGCGCATGACCAGCCAGCGGAACATCCGCTCATAGGTGGCCTTGCCCAGGGCCTCCACAGCAAACTCAGCCTGCTCCTGTGTCTGAGCCTTCTGCACATAGTCCCGACCCACTTTGATGCGGGGTGACAGAATGGCGCGGGCAAAGTCTGTTACGTTGATGCTCAAGAGGTGGCAAACCTTCTGTGCAGCTAAAAGGAAGATGTGATTAGTTAAAACACACATGGTTTTGTTTTGGACAAATTCACTTGAAATTGAAATCTTTTTTTAAGAAAACATACCAGTATCATCGGGCATAGAAGCTTGGTCAGAGTGGCGCTCCTTTTTGAAGCTCATGTTACCCAGCTGAAGGACAGAGGACACCACCTTCAGCAGACCTTGAGGGTAGAGGAATATCAGGTCACCGTTAATAAGCAAAACACAGAGACATCAGCTTTCCTATTGACCCAGACCATGGTTTCTCAACCTTTTGGCTGTGCGATAGTCAGGAAGGGTTGCAAGAGGAGTTCTTAACAGCCTGACGAATGGCTCATTTTTAATCATTGGATTGCAACTGAACTTGCTTTAAATTGCACATAATTTCTATAGGGCTCTAGCTCACCAATCTGCTCCTCCTCTGGGATGCTCATGATCTTGAAGGCCTCCATGGTCTCCACAAACATGTCCTTGTCCTGCTGGCCCGGGATGGTTACTTTGCCGTTGGACAAAAAGCGATATTTGCTGTGGTCTTCTAGACACAGCTCGCCTATAAAGACACATCAAATGATTTGTACTACAACCACTGCTGTGCATTATACACAAACTTCTGTTCTAAATATATTGGTTCTTGGAGCTGAGGTTCCATGAACACTTACTGCGCATTTTATCTCCAGCCCCAGCTAGCAGGTAGTAGAAGACATGGAATGTCCTTTCCTCTTTGGCTTGTCTAATGGCACGAGATTTCTCCAGAAGATCTAATCAGGATTGTTAAGGTGTGACAAAAGTGATGAAGGGTCTTTTTCTACAATGAATACTGTAACATGGCTGTAAACACCTGAGCTTTTAGAGCTCCAGGTCAAAGGAGGACATGCAATTCTTAGTTAACATTTACAAAAAGGATACAAGTTTCAATATTGGCCCCAACAATATATCCATTCACATCAAAGTTGATCCTGATGAACTTCCCCTATAAAAAGAGAGAATTTCATTTAAGTGAGAATTAATAGGTTACATTGCTTCATTTGAACTGATAGTGAATGAAGTCATAATGCAAGACATTCTTACAAATCTGGAGGAATTATCATTCTTGACCGTCTTGGCATTGCCAAAAGCCTCCAGGATGGGGTTCGCCTGCAGAAGCTGCTTTTCAAGTTCTCCCTATTAGGTAACAATGAGAGTTTGCATACATATAGTAGAATGCCATTGCAGAGTGTAGAATGAAAAACTTCAATGTCCAAGATGGCTGCTCCCTCTTATTTGACAAACCAAAGCCAAAACAATAAAACTGTTGAGACAGGTTTTCCCCATTAGACATGCTCCTTCCCTAGAACTGGCAGTACTGTAGGTCAGAAGAACAAACCTGCCCCAGCTTGCAAAGTATGTTCATTATACAGGCAAGACATTTGTTAGTTAAAAGGCCACAGCTGTCAAACATATGAGTGATATTACTATAACATATACTGTAGCTTATGCCATAAGCTTTAAAACATAAGCTTATGTAAGAAAAACATAAGCACAGCAACCATAGAGCACTTGGGCTACAAACAAGCACATACAAACACGGCACATACAGCTTTGTTTGTGGCCACAAACTGAAGCAATTTTCAAGAGCTGGTTACTTTGCCCATTTTGACACCACATTAACCACAAACACCCCATAGCATGCTGCAAGACAGAGGCAGAGCAAGACATCCCATTTTCCACAAAAACACCTAGAATCCTTACAGTTGACCTTAACTGAGAATCTATAGGGCAATAAAAAAAGCTTCCTGAACAGAGATTAGGATGGCCATTCAATTCCAGATAAAGCTAGCTGAGCACACGCCTTGTTAATACACATTTCAATGGTATGATGAGCAGCTAAATGAGACATACACACCAACCAATATATTGTATAACAACTTTTTTTTTTTAAAGCTTCATTCATAGTAAAGTAACTTGTGCTGTGGCCACACAGAAATCCCAGAGCCTGCTGCAATGATAAGTGGCATAAGCAGAAAGAGGTTAATGAGGAGTGTGCTTTAAGAGTCATGCTCAAGCTGAGGCGACCAGGCTGGAAGGGATAACTCACATGAGACAGGACGACACTGCCCTGCAAATGAGATAGACAGACAGAGACACAATGTTAACCCTCGAGCAGTGATGTAACTGAACTTGACCGCACTGTTTGGTTGACTCATCCCCCATGGCTGGGCAACACGGCTCACATTGTTCATTCTGAAAGTGCATGACAAGACACATGCTCCTGACGGAGACGAGAATTGGTTAAACTGAAAAAAAAAAGAATGAGGGGGTGGGGTAGCGTCAATAAATACTTTTAGTTCTTCAACAGGGTCTGCACTCAGGCACCCACTAGTTTGCTAACTCACTCACTCTCTCGCCCACACACCCACTGGGGGTTAGGGAAGGGGGCAGGCCTGGGCTTGAAAGGAATGCCAACATAACCACTTACAAAACAGAGGACAGGACAGAGCAAAGACCAGTCTGTGGCAAGTCCACAGAGAAGGAACCATGGATGGGGCATGGGTAAGAGTCACATGAAAAAGGCAAAATGGGGTCAGGTGGGCATGGTTGTTGGCATTCATGAGGAAGTGCTCAAGTAAAAGGAACACAAAAAGAAAACCTAAAACCTTAGGAACCTAAAAGAAGAAAAAAAAAACAATTAAGAGGCTCATTGAACTGACCGGATCTTTCTTGGTCTTGAATGATGACGCAACATGAGCCAGATACTGTATGACTTTCTTTGTGTTTTCGGTCTTTCCAGCACCGGACTCACCCCTAACAAAGAGATGAGAGGAGAGGGACAGATGAGTACACAAATAAAAAAAAAAAACACTTCCCCTCATCAGCATTACCCATATGCAAATTTTAGTCCAGTTGTAAGAGAGGTGCTGAAAAAATGATGTTTCCTGTATGACTTAGTCCAGTTGCTGTTACTATTCTGACTTTTTATTTTGTCGTGAGAACTAAGAACTGTTTCCTGCAGTGGTCTGTTGCATCATGCTTGCACATATACTGGTGCTGTAGAAAGATTTTATAAAGATATACTAAGCATGGCTTGAAGACACACAACCCGCTGCCCCTCTCAGAAATTATATCAAATAAGAGTACTCATGTTCTGTGTGAACTTGAACTTACGTGCATAGGATAGATTGGTCCTCACGATCTGCATTTAAAAAAAAAAGTCAATAGTTAGGGTTTAGCATCATAGTGATACATAAATGTTGCTTAGTGTGATTTACTGTGATGTCTCTTAGGCTCTAGGAGCCTTTTTCAGTGATGCTCATTTTAAATGGATATGCTATAAATTACTAAAAGAAATGAACACAAGACTTAAAAATATATAACATTTAGGTGGTTACACTCTTACCACAATATACCCTTTATGCAATACAAGGCTGAAGATATTTTGATGGCTCATTTGAGTAGTCACTCATGATTAGCAGCAGGTTAAGTTCCAATAATCATGTCTCTGTGTATACAAGTGAACTGTGAAGGTGGAATATAGTACTTTCCATGTGCCTAGCACACCTTCTCCATGTCAGTACGTTAAAAGTGAAGCGCTGATGTACAACAAGTATCTCTTGTTCCCATGCTCACCTTGCATCATGCTCCTGTAGGCAGTGTCTGTGATGGCATAGATATGAGGGGGCATTTCATGCCTCTTCTTGCCCTTGTACATGTCCACTATCTCCTCAGAGTAGATTGGGAAGTTCTTGTAGGGGTTGATCACCACACAGAAAAGCCCTGAATACGTCTGAGGAGAGAAAAAAACGTCGAGGCATATGGATATCTTAACTTCTTTGGTCAACATTAACAGTATTTAAAGCAGCTGTACAGGCCTAAATTGATTGTCTTACAATCCAAAAGCACTTGGCACGTTGAAAACAGTCACAGGACTAAAAAGACAAATAGTCAGCCCTGAGCAATAACAAACACCCAAAGAAGCATTAATTTGATATTTTGCAAACCGAATTTATGATCAATAAGTCCTGTCGTGTTTTCCAGATGTTGCCTGACTAATGTGGACTACAGTCATGTTCAGCTGACTTGTGCATCATACTCACATAGATGAGGCCCTGAGTAGTATCTCTCTTTCAGGTTGTGCAGCACAGACGCCTCGTTGAGGCAGGTGAGCTCGGCCATGTCCTCCACCTTGTTGAACTTGGGCGGGTTCATCTTCTGGATGTCGTCTTTGTTCACCTTGATCTTCTTCCCCGAGTCTGCGAGTTCCACCACGCACTCCTCGCCCTTCTCCTCCTTGATGGAGCCTGCTTCGAAACCCGACTTCTCCGAGGGCACCCATACTAGCTTCTTGGAAGCCCAGTCAGCCTGCTCCAGAGGGTTGTTGATCGAGTTCCGGTCAACGTAGAGAAACTTCTCTGCACTGGACATGGTTTCTATGAGGAGCAGGGACAAGCAGACATAAGAAAAGTTACAGTCTACAACAATTGTTTACTGCCTTCAGCTGCCGTATTACCCATTTTCATTTTCTGTCAACATTTTATATCAGAGACAAATTTGTAATCTATGGTGCTACGATTCCTTTAATTACCAAGATACCTTTAATTACTTTACCAGTAGCCTTTGCTTTGATTGGTTAACCCTGAGGTCCAAGCTCTGTATGGGACTTTTAGACAGTCTGAGAAGTCTTAACATAAGTATTTCTTGCTTAATACAAACATTGTTGCAAAGGTGACAAAGATAAAGGTTAAGCCCTTAATTACTTGAGCAGTACTCTTTGCTGTGATCAAGTATTTTGCACTTGTAACAGACGTGACACTCAAGACCTCTTTTTGCAATGCAAATTGACGCACAGCTCAATCTATTCATTTAAAAGATCAAGCAAGAAGAATGCATAATTAAATAAAAGGCTAAATCATGCACTGGCCAGTAACTACTCAGAACAGAATTTTCATACCTTCGAGAAGTTCTTTTTTTCTAATCCATTATGTCTGCATGTGCAACACAGACCATCTGAAAGTGTGCAAACCTGTTTGGCTTCAGGTGATTTACTAGTCTGTGTCCCCCCTCCCTGTGAGCACCTGATATCTCCAGCATCATATCAGGCTTCAACCTGGGATCAGCTGGGCCCTCAGGGCCTTTAGTCAAAACCCAACACAGACAGCTCCTGCCGACTTTCTCTCCACTCCCCTGTTTAACCCCACATCAAGGGCTACATACCAGCATGGGCCAGTAATTACACCAGCATTTCTGTGGAATCCTCACACCCATTTTATCACCCCGCGTCCCTCGCTCTCTCTTAAGATAGGTCATGATATTACTGTGCACTGCATTAGACCAGTTTTTGTTGCGCTGTACCTGAATGTAAAGATTAGGTCAGATGGACAGTCAGCCAAAGGTAGAGATGAGTAAAGTAAAAAAAAAAAGACAAAGTAAAAAACCCTGTCACAAATTTAATCAACCCATTTTTTAAAGCAACTGATCCTAATGAGCACACAAATCAGACAGATAAATCAGCTGGTCAGTCACATCAAGTGCTTGGGCAGTGGGAATACACGGCAGGGTTTTTTTTTTACCTTCAGATCTCCACCCATCCTGAACTTCAAACATGTTTTAAAATACTTTATTTTCCATGCCATTCATTTAAATGCCCACCAAAGTCTAGTCCATCCCTCCAGTTGTTTTGGATTGGGACTGCCAAACCAATACTGTCTGCGCTGGGGAAAGACTGGAGACTCTGTCCCTCCTTTGAAGTGGAGCAGAAAACACAACTGGAGGCAGGAATGCAAGAGGCAAGTTTGAACAAAGTGGGAAATATCATTATGCGCCACACCCAAACACTGCCATCTCCTCAACCAGCTCCCTGTGGACAGCCAGTGCCTTTGCATATCCACACTTTTTCCAACTGTCTGCATATAATGGATGATTACAGTAAATGTTCACAGAATAAAACACTTTGAATACCCACATAATTGAAACTAAGCAATGGATGTAATGATGCATGTTTTACATTTTGTCGATATCTTCATGTAACAGAAAAGAACCAATTCCACATGGTATTTAAATGGATGCTCAGAGGACCAGTAGCTTCAACCATTTTTGTTTTTCTTTCCAGCCATGTCAATGAAGTGTCTCTTCCATTGGAGTAAGTGAATGACAAAAAGAGGGGAACTCAAACTCCCCCTTAGTTAAAGGAACACTGACTCAAGTCTCATCCCTCCATCATCCTTATCTGTGGCAGATAACTCCAGCCTGCTCATTTGCTCACTAGAAGGGCTCAGTCAGACTAAGCTAATCAACTGCAGATAGCTGTGAAAGATCTTCCCTCCATCCATACTGGTTCAACAGACTTTAAAGCTGTCAACAAATGATCCTGCTCATCATTAATGGTTGATGGTAATGACACAACACCACCTCTGGCTTGGGGGCTCGCTGTCAACACACATACTTCTGCTTCGCTCCTTAAAAGGCAGTCAGGAGGCAGGAGTCTACGTCAGAGCCACCCCGGACGTCTCATCGCTCATGTATTTACCCCATTACTTCCCCACCTTACTACCTGCTCTAGGTCTTACAGCTGTTTAGCCAGCCCAACCACATATTGCTTATCTAATTGAGTCAAAGATTTCTAGAAAAACATTAAAATTACATTTATTAAGACATAAAAGCAAAATAATGTCATCTGCCAGCAAGGCAAAAACTGGAGTGCAGGACAAGCTGCACTAATGGTGAAAAAGGTGTGTGTGTGTGCCAGTGGTTCCCACTGATTGTTTGTGTCCTCAGGGCTGTTTGTGTTAGCGGTGTTGCTGAGGATAGCTATGGGGAAAGCGATAGTGTATAAGAGCGGGATAAAGAGATTAGGGCAGAGGAGGGGTCATCAGCTGCTGTCTAAGTTTATTAAGGACTCAGACACAGGTGCTGTGAACCAAGCGAGGACAAATCAAGGGGAAGAGATAAAAGACAAATTAACCAAAAACTATGAACAAAACAAAAAAACCCTGCCACATGACAATCAGACTAATATGTTCTAGACACTGTCGATATAGACCCTGAGTGCTGGTTGTTAATAAACAATTCAGGATCAGGGCACAAATATTAGCAATGTGTGGATAGGTGATGGTATCCTGGCCACACACAGAGGCACACGCAGACACAGACACACACAGACACACAGGTGTGTGTATTTGAATACTTCATACATGAGGAGATTTCAGGAAGTCAGTCAGTTGTTGGGTTCTGACAACACACCTTCTGCTCTGACCACAACAGGCAGTACAGTTCTCAACATTACAAGAAGTGTTGCAGCAAACCGATGTGACATCCAGATCACTAAGAGAGGATGTTACTTCATCTGCCTACGGTATTGACACATTTGCCACGAGTACATGCAAGTCATGGGAGTGAGTTTACTTTAACTACACTCCAGTAAGTAAGAGCATGTAAAACATCCCACCTTCTGACCTCTATGCCAAGGGAGCAGACTTGTTGATGTGCAAACAATTCCAATGCGTGCCAAATCTGGCAGCTTGTTTGGAGGACAAAAGAACTTCAAGATAACATACATTATTGGTTGGACAGGCCCAGCAGTGGACTATGATTAACAGTGACTGATAGTAAAAGCACAATTGAGAAAACCCTCTTCGGAGAACATCCGTGACACACAGCACTGGCTGGCTACGAACCACCAAGTCACTCACGTTTACCCCCAACTCTTCCTTACTCACTCCATCCGCCCATCTGCCCCTTGGCATGCGGTCATCACCTCTCTCCTGCCGCACCTGGCAGCCATTCAATCCCTGTTCCAAGCCCAGCTGCCAACTCACCAAGCAAGAGCTGACCCTGAGCACAGTGGAGGGATCAGGGTGTGGGTGTTCTCAAAATTGACTACAGGTACACAGGTAACACCAACAACACTCTCCTGTTGCTGCTACAGTCCCCTGATAATGCTTCGTCCCACATTAGCCACAAAACAGGTTCTAAAAAAAAGTATTGTATATTTTTTAAAAAGCATCAGGGGGGGGGTGTGCATGTGAGGTTACCTTACATGCAAGCGCCAGTGATATGATTCATGAAAAAAGTGAGAGAGTGAGTCACATTCACAGAACAAGAGGGTGCGTGAGTAAGAGCAAAAAAAGAAAGAAAAAAGAAGCATATCTACAGGACATAAGGAAGTCTGGTGCGTGCATAGACTATTCGACAAGCAATCTGAAATACTAGTTGGAGTCAAGCGGCCTTAACAGATTATGCACCTTCCTTCTCATGACGTTACAACTCTAAACGGTGGTTAAGAGGTAGCAACATCCTGGGGAAACTCCATTTACGACAGAAGGTAAAATGGAGTAGCTACAGGCTGATGCAGCCAACTTTACCTCTGGGAGGTAACAAACAGTGTGTTCCTACGTTTGGCTGAACAGTTCATCGCCGAGATGCACAACGTAGGCCTACACACCTAAAATCAAAAGGTTGGGCGTTTATCCACCATGTCTTCGCCTAAAGTATTCAATTAGACCAGGTGCGTCCAAATGAAGTCGACGTTAATAATAGCCTAGTCACATTAGCAAACAATCATGATTGGACATGATGAGGAATGCAACGGCATCAGCTGTAGAAGAGCGTCGCGCCAAGATAAAAAAAAAAGTAGCCAGCATAGGATAGCCTAAACATCACACTAATCTTTTTTTTCACAATTACATCCACATAGGCAGGACACATTTGGCCAGCACACAAATAATAGCCTAGCACCTTTCAGTTGGGTCTTGACTGTAGGTTTCCAAACTAGAAAATAAATCTTTCACACATATGGTGCATTTCCTGGCACTGGTGTGGTTCTAACATATGGAAGTAACAGTGACTTACCTTCAAGATAAAGTTATACTGTTGAAGTGTGCTGCACAGGTTATTGCATCGGCACGCTGAAGGACTATGAAAGACAACAGGTAACAACTTGACTACCCACCTGTTAAGTTGCGGGCGCTTGAAGGTGTGTTGCAAAGAAGACAGCTCCTTTAATGCAGCACGTAACTTCCTTTTCAAGATGCTATGTGTTTGTGCACTTCCTTCTTTAGTAATGTTTGCTTGTCTTCCTCTTTTTCACTCTCTCGTATCTTCCTCTTGCCGCTCACCCGTCATGCGGCTCAGCCGTCCGGGCGTGGTTAATGAAGGATGAACGTGCGACCGCTATGATACGCCCATTTTTGTCAGGCGCTAGTAGTTTGAGTGCCTCCACAGGCGTCAGTCAAACTCCTAGCACCACACAACACAAATTGTTCCACCTCTCTGTCACAGATAGGTGAATGTCAAACAATCCCTTGTCAGCAATACATTGTTGTTGTTGTTGTTTTTATAGTCGACCTTGCTTTGAAACCACGCTGTCCTCTTTACCGAGCATTACTATTATTATTACTATTATTATTATTAACTACAATAACCAAATCAGCATATTCTAAAGCCAGACAAATGTTCTTTTTTGTTGTTGTTTGTTTATTGATCTTAGCTTGACAGAAAAGAAAGAACATGGAAAGAAGAAGAAGCCTCGCAAAGGACATGAAGACACATAGACAGTGTAAGCAACCAAAAGCTCACAGGAATGTGGTTAGGAGCCATGCCTGTACCTGCAGACATGCAGTGATTTTCCACACTGGCTGAGAGGGATGGAGGCTCTCTGAAGGGTGAAGGGGGTTGAGTGCCTCTGAGTCGGATGTATGGGGAAATTAATGCCAGTTTAACACCAGGGGGGATTAATACAGTTTATTGTCACAGACAGTGACCAGAACAATGGTTAATGACACAAAATTGCCACTTGAATGTACGTTGAAATAAAACTAAAAGTTTGTAAGTAACAGAGGAGTAATGTGAAGGGTAATAACAATCCAACTTAATGTCAGCTGACTAGAATTGATTTGGCCCTGCATTGTGTGGATCCCTGACGTAAGGTATGCTAGTTATCAGTCAGTTTCAGAGGTCACGTTGGCCAGGTAACATTCTTACATATCAATGACAGCAGTACAGACCACTGATGTAGAGATATACCTACAGAAGCACAGACTGCATGGATTCCTGTACATCTAGATTAGGAGGAGGACACAGAGCTACAGCGTTCAGACGGAGATAGACACGGACAAAATCTGATCAGAAGAGATAGGAGCTTTTTGTATTCACTCAGGCAGGTCCTTACTCCCTTATACGGTCAAAGAGAGCATAGTGCGAGAGAGAGAGAAAGGGAGAGAGAGAGAGAAAGGGAGAGAGAGAGAGAGAGAGGTGGAGGTGTGGTCCATTGTTTTGGCAGGCCTGGTTTAAAGTTTCTACCCTCCCCTCTTCATACTGTCCCCCATTTTACCCCCGCACTAGTTTGGTCAAAATCTGGGTAACATCAGAAAAAAAGCGAGACGTGTCACAACAAGGCAGGCCACAGTCAGTGGTGGAGAATGCAGAGGAGATGGTAAAAGCTGATCTCAGAGATTCAGAGTACTGAGCCGGGGTTTAATGGGGGTTGTTCTATAACACAGCATTGTAATTCTATCCCTGAGTTTTGAAGAGACAACATCCTTAAGTAACTTGGGCTACCTGAGAACAGGCTGACTGCCGACAAAAAAAGTGACCAAGCCTGTTTTACCTTTGCTTTACAAGATCTATATTTGCAACACCAAACACCAACGTTGTCGGCCTTTGTCATTCAACCACCTGAAGCCACTCTTGACTCTCCTACTTATAGTTTTCTGTCGCCCAAGGGCAAAATTTGCAACTAGGTCAGGACAGTGATTTAAGAGCTTGTCTATTGCGTTAGTTTGTAAAAAAAAAAAAAAGGATCACTATTCTGAGGTGTTGTCATTTCAACGCCACCTTTTAATGTGGTTGACAAACATTTCTTTTGTGTTATGTGGCACATTAATTCTACATTCATTTTGACTTCCTTCTTTCCTTCCTCAGAAAAAGGGGTTCTAAATGATCCTTTCTTTAGGTCAGGTGTTGTGAAACATATATCGACATGCCAGGGCTTGTCATGATTAGTATTTTACAAAAAGAAAAACTTACATTTATACCAAGTACACAACCTTTGTAAAGGTGTATGCATGACATAGCCACGGGCTGGAGGTGTGTCTGTGTCTGTGTGTGTGTGTGTGGGTGGGTATGTGGGTAGGTGTGTTGGGGGTGTGTTTAAAGGACCTGCCCGAATCAGTCTCCTCCCTTACACCACATATTTCAACTGGCTTTTAAATAAGGTGGTCAGACAAAATAAATTAAAAAAAAAGAATACAGAGAAATGGGACTGATGAGCCGAATAGGTTCAAAGGTCTCGTCTATTATTGTAAAACTATTCACTTTTAGTTGAAGTCATCTTACTGTTCCTTGTGATACCTCGGCTGTCTTCTCAGTGTTTGCATAAAAATCCCCTCTGGCCTTGGGGCATATCCCTGGATCTGATGGTGGCTTAGTGGACCGGACTGAGTTGTCGACACCCCCAGTCATTTAGCTCAGCACAGCACTTCAGGAGGATGGAAGGGGAAGGCTGTAAATGGATTGGCTGTTGAGCTCTGCCAGAATTTGTGAAATCCAATCACTGACAGCATCTTTAAAGGTACTGTACGACTGTGGCCAAAACTATTACTGCAGTCAAATTCCTGTAATGTGTTGTTACTCCTCCAGAGCCAAGAAGCACAACACAAAATAAAAAAAAAACAATTTTTGTTAGCGGTAAAATACATTTTAAAATGTGAATATTCTGGCTGCACTATTGCGGTCAGTGAAGTCAGTATTTCAGTTTAACATGCTTCCTCAATCTTTGGCCACATATGAGGACTGTTTCATGATTACCTGCTGTACATCTTTAACATAGGCTATGGTACCTTTAAGTAAACTCCCTACACTGTACGTTTCTGGACTACAACAGCACGCATCACATAACAGCACACCTTCTTCATAATCTTTCTGGTGCTTGTCAATGGGCAAAACACATTTTAAATAATTATAAATAAAAGGCTGGAAGATGGTGAAAATATTGCTATTAGTGTCAATGGTATGGCCAAAAAAGTAGATTAAGCAGTTGGTCTGTGAAAGCATAAGAGGGGCTGTTGTATACACAATGTTAAATGAGTACGGAAGAAAGTGTATGGTGCTCAGCCTCTGTACTCCCTCCTCTGACTCATTCCTTCCTCTTTCTCACCTCTGTGCTTCCGGAAACAAATGACTTGCCAACATGAATTCAGACGTGGGCTGTAAAGCCACAAACTGACTTCTTTGTCCGTGGCCACATATGTGCTCATTGTAAACAACAAATATGTGACTGGAACCATATATGGAACCATGAGTTTTTTTTCTCATGGCAAGTGTTACATTATTGCGTAATATTGCCACATCAAACCCTCAAGATTAAAGATATCAGCACACAGCAAGACGGTAAAGCCCTGCAAAGTGTGTTGAGTTCAGCAGAATACTCCATCAGGACTACACTTCCAAATTTTGAAGAGGTTTATAGCAGGAGATGTAGGTCCACAGCAAAGGAATTTTATAGAGACCTCAGTCATCCCAACCACATTTTGTCTTTGCTAAGGTCTGGGGAACATTACCGAAGCCTGAAAACCAGAACTGAAAGATTGAAGAAGGGTTTTTATCCTCAGTCTATCCACACTCTGAATGAGGATCACAACACACAGTAACATTCTTGTATAACACAAAATTCAAATTAGAGTTTGAGATAACTTTAGCACACGAATAAGCCATGTTGCTAGAGTACACCGCTAGGTGGCAGCATACACTGGTACAAAAATAGTCTGTCAAGGATGAAACATCTGGACCTCTGGTATTCTTGGACAGGTTTATTTAGCCTTTATAAACCAGTCATGAGAAGAAGCAATGCTGCAGGGAAGAATAGGGTTAGAGACTGGGAACATTTCAATGAGTAGTGTGAAAGAGAGGTGCCCAAGTTGGTGCCTTAGGATGCTGGTCTTTCTGTACTCACAGTAGCCAACAACTCAGTTTAGCTCTTTCTGTCGTTACACTTAAATTTACCACAGTAAGAGTTTAAACATGGTTCATGAACCTTTTTATCCATAAAATAGCCGTTTTATTTGAAAAAGAAAAAGAAATATTTACACAGTTTTACAAACATTACAGTGTGGTGTGGCAGAGGTGGGGGCCCTGGGTTGAAGCATGTGATCCCTTCATGTGTTAAAATGGCCCCCAGCACCCTCTTGATTCCTCTGGTTAACCCTGGAGTAATGCAGACAATACTCTGATTAAAGTAGCTACCAAATTGAAGAGCTTCAGAAATGAAAAGCAAATGCTTTAGCGGGTAGGAGAAGAGATTATCTCAGCTTTAGAAAGTAAAAAAAAAAACCCTGCCGCATATTTGATCAAACAATTTTCAGAACCAGGTGATCCTAATACGCATACAGACCATTAGTCAGGTAGATCAGCTACTTAGTGAACTCCCCTGTGTTTAGTACATAGGCGGAAAGGAACACATGGCAGGGTTTTTACTTATTGAAGCCCGGAATCTCCATCTCTGGGTAGGAGAGTAATTTCATTCTGTTTTATTCCCCTTAATCTGGTGTATAAACAATGAGAATGTAATTTAAAAAAAAGATGTATCTAAAAAAAAAGATTTGCTGTGACACAGCTGAAAACGCTGAGCTGATCACCTCCCCTGTGTGAGTGTATGGGGGGGGGGGTTGGCATTGCTGTGATTGTGATGATGAGGCCACGGATGTAGTTTGAAGATCAGTGCGACACAAAGGAGACGAGCTGACAAGAGAAGGTCTGCTCTGATGCTGAGGAGAAGGGAACACAGGAAGAGATGAGAGATACAACAGCAAATTGGCGAGCAATGGAGCCACATGGGGTCTCGCTACAAAAGGGAGACATTTTTAGACAACAAAAGACATCCGTGGAAACTAGCATCATCAAAACCTTTCATTCCCAGTGAGGTCAGTGACCACAGTTAAAAAAAAACAGACATATCAGCTACAGTCATGAAACAATCACATCAATAAGCAAATAAAACAATTGACCAGTGATTTATACTGAGTTTGTGTACAGAACAAGTATGCACATCCCATGTAGATGTTTTGTGTCTGTATCTGCATGTTCTTGTACTTGCCTACTATGTTGCTACTAATCCTACTTTTTCTATGACATCCCTTGTAATGTGGGGTGTCCCAGATGCTTATATCTCTTAGCCAGTGTCCTGCGCACTTCACTGAAGCTTTAACAAACTGTCTTGAAATGCTGGACAACAAAAAACAACAAAGATAACAGGTGCCTGGAATAATAGGCATCTCAATACTTTAAAATAAAAAAGAAACTTACGCATACACACACAAACAAGAACACATCCGCGTCAGTGTGTTACACAATCACTTAAAAGATACCATAGTGTCTCTGCTATAGAACTCTACCTACCTAATAGTTGTTTTTCTGGTGAATAAAAACACAAAAACATAAAAGCACTGGTTGACATCACCTTTTTACCACTGTCCATGAAAGGCGCTTGCCAGCTTCCACCATTTCCACAAACAAAAGTAACGTTGGCAACAGAATGTAGATAAGTGGCCATCACCAGTAGTGTCTGTCTTTATTTAGAATCCTGTTTCCGTGTTTTCTACACTCCTTGTTTTTTTAGATGCCAACTTTTGTCACCGTTGAGTGTCACATTTACCCCATTTCCCATATCCAGTATTCAGTACAAGAAAACAAGAAAAAAAAACTAGAACGTTGAATGCTTTTTAGAAGAAGTTGCACTTTGGCTAAAGTTCATTTGATGATCCGCCAACTTCTTTCTTTTCCTTTTCTTCAAGTGAAAAAGAACCGGGAGAGGGAAGGACAAAAGGGAATGAAATGTGGGACAAGGTGAAGTGCCTGAAGGTAAAAAAAAAAAAAAAAAAATCAAACGGTATTGCTGTAGGAATATTTTTAGTCCAGCCCAGACGCTGGTAGAAATGACGTGATGGGGCCCATTGTTCAGTCTAGACCTGAGTGGAGTAGGAGCGGAGCAGGGGAGGTCTGCCGCGGGGGTGGGCGGCGCAGAGCGGGGCGCGGTCAGAGGGCAGGTCTAGACTGCGCTGGAGATGCAGCGACGCGAGTGAAGGAGGACGTCGGGAGGGGCGGGGACGAGTGAAGGCTGATGGTCATGTGATCTCAGTATAGGGACCTCGTCGAGCCTGTGAAGGGGGGCAGACACCAGAGAGCAGGGGACAGAAGGGGTTATTAGTGATGATGCGTCCATCCAAAAATTGCACAGAATGTGAAGGGAGTGTAGACTTGACTAAGCGCAACTGCTCTGTCTATTGTGGTATTGTTCACTCGGTCACTATATAGTTCACTATGTAGGGTGTGAGTTACACTGTTTTGTACCCTACATAGTGCAGTATATGGTGAACAAGTCAACACTTTGGATTCAGCCTTAGTGTCATTTAAGATATCCTGCATACAACTTCTCCTGACTTCATTCACTTCAAGTTGAAAAACTCAATAAAATGAAAATCATATTTGGTATGATACAGATGCGGGAAACCCATAAACTCTGTTTTACTGTGTTAAGAAGGTACACAGATTTTTACCGTTTTTTTGCGGTTGGTGGACTAAATTACGTCTTCCTTATGTCACGTGAATGTTTAGCACAGTATAGCATTGCGTTCATATTTGTACAAAGTTGACGTGGTGATTAGTAAAGACTCTTTCGTTGGTGTTGGTGAACTCGGAGGCATATTATATTATTTTGACTTTCCTTCGCTAGTTCTTGAAAGAGTTGAAGAAAGTGAAGAAGACGGTCGGGACAAAAACAACACTGAGTAAGCCGCACAGCCCCCTGCTGAAGCTCACCTGTCCGCAATCTCCCTCCCACCCCCCTCGGCCCTTCCTCCCTGCCCCTTACCTGAAGGCCACTTAACTTTTCGAGTGGACTCTCCACGCGGGGCAGGGTTACGGTGGGCACGCTCAGAGTCGCCTGGGGGGGCAGGGGCCTGAGGGGCAGGGGCACCACGGCTGGAGGCTGGGTCTGCTGGAAGTTGTTGATCACACATGTCACCTTAGAAGAGGAGGAGGAGGAGATGGGGATTGGGTGGGTGGGTGGGTGTAGGGGCATATGGTTAGCGTTGCCGTGGTAAAAACAGGCCAATGCTGAATGAAATTCATAAAACGATGACAGTGGCAAAAGAAAGAGCGAGCGAGAAAGAGATTAATAGCTAGATACGTAACATCAAAAGAGACAGACGGAGGCAAAAAAAAAAGTTAAGTGAAGAAATGAGGATGGCAGAATAAGGTAACAAGAGGAGCTTGGTGTTCTCTTGTGCTTTTGATTGCATTGTGTTCCAGCACCTCCGGCTGGGTCCTCGTATAAAAGCTGCTACAACAGCACTCTCTGAGTGCCCTCTCATAACGCAGCAGCTGTTCTAAGCACGCTCACACTGCATACAGATACAGTATGATGGTAGAGATAGAGATCCTACTCTAGAGAAGACAAGCCCTACCTGCCACTGATGGCCATTCGTGCACCATAAAAACAGACCAGACAAAAACAAACGTAGTTGAATAGTTGGTTCTAGATAAGAATCTCTGCTAAAAACAAAACATCTTTGACAGGATACTGTTACGGCCATGTTATGGTCCAACGTTACAATAAACAGCTTCACGGGAGTGTTTATGTAACAGATAGTCACCTGAGGTGACATTGGCTCAGGTGGTAAAAGAGATGACCAGCAATCTGAGGATCACTGTTTTTCCTCTTGACTGACTTTAATGTGTCCTTGAGCAGGACACTGCTACCCTTAAACCTATACTGCTGCCGGTGTGCTGGTTGGCACCTTGCATGGTAGACTTTTGACATGGGTGGTGAATATGTGTGTGTATATGGGTGAATGTCTGGTTTACCATTTAAAGTGTATTTGGTACTTTGTTGAGTATCAAAAGCGCTAGATAAATGCAGTCTGTTTATCATTTTACTATTCCCTCAGGAAATGGATTAAGAGCAGCATATGGAAATTATTCATATAAAAAGACAGAGAACTGGGGGGCATCGTGCAGCAGTTGGCTATGGTTTAGCTATTTTCCAATTCCACCACATTTCTCTTCAACTCACTTCCTGTCCACTTTCCAATCTAATTAATAGTGAGAAAAAAAAAAACAAACAAAAAATAACTTTTAAAAAGACTGAGAAACTGTGTTGCCTCTCACCAGGAAGGCGGCAATGGATCCTCCTGTCAGGTACCCGGCCAGCACATCCGACCAGTGGTTACGGTACTCCGACACCCGCACCACCCCCACCAGCACGGCCAGAGAGAGCACAGTCAGGCAAATCGTAGGCTTGGTCAGCCGCGTGCCTTTGGTGGGGAACGCACTTGTCACGTACATCTACGTAAAACACACACATGAACGCACAAACACACACACAAACATAGAAACAATTATATTAATACAGTGATTAACAAAAAAAACTGACAACCTAAATCTTTGCTATTGGGCAGCTGTGGCCTAATGGTTAGGGAGTTAATCTTGGGATAGAAGGGTTGCAGGTTCGATTCCTGTACTAGTAGGAAAAAATGTGGGTGGGGGAGTAAGTAACCAGTACTCTCCTACACCCTCATCCATGGCTGAAGTGCCCTTGAGCAAGGCGTCTAACCCCTACGTTGCTCCAGGGGGACCGGCCCTTTACCTAATTCACTGTAAGTCGCACTGGATGAGAATGTCAGCTATAATATAATGTAATATTACCAGCTCTCTCAAGTATGAGTTCATTTCATTTAATCAGACATTCTGTTTTATCTAATGTTGTTCTCTAACCCTTCCTTCCACACCAGGCTGGCACCTACCACCGTGTAGATGGCTGAGTACATGCTGAGTGCTGCATCCTTGGAGGGGAAGGACCTGCGGGCGTTGGCGATCAGGTAGGGGTTCCCCGTGCAGGCCCGTTTCTCTGTGATGTACTGCACTGGGGACTGGCAGCCCAGGGCCGTGTAGTTGGGCCGGCACGCTGACAGGAAGTGAGGGGTCTGGTTTCCTGTCACCACCTGGCCGGCGTTGGCAAAGATAGTGGTGGTGAAGAGGCCAAAGGAGTACACACCTGGAAGAATGAGAGACGTTGCAAAATACATCAACAGCGGGAAGAACACCATTTGATTGTTGCCAGGGAGAGTGGTGGACCATATCAGACAAATAGATTGCTTTGCATTCAACAACATTCCACTAGATTTAATTAGGTACATAATATTCTACTGATAATTCAAATGGTTATATAAAGCTCATCTGTATTCATATCATTAGGTGACCCATGATATGTGCCAAAACAACTTGTTTTTCGCATCTTGTTCAGGTTTTCAAGGTAGCAAAGAAAGTGGAATTATAGTTCAATTTATTAACTGCTTAATCTAACATGGTTTGCTTGATGTTTGCATATCAAGAATTCATATAACTACAATCCACTCAAATCCAGCATAAGATGAGGTCACCTTGACATCTTTATTAGGACCTTGGACAGAGGCACACCACAAATACTTTTTCAAAAGCCTTTGCAGTAATTCTTTGTAATGTCTCTGCAGTTTTATACTTAAGGTTAATATATTTAACAGTAATGTTCTGCATGGTAACAACATATCTGCATACTTGCCAAATTCAAAGTACATGCCAGCGGGTGTAGCCATCTCTCGATAAAATGACTTTTTTAATCTCCTTTTTTGCAATTACGGCCTTTTCTCCTTTTTTTTCTTCTGGTACAAAGCAAAGAGTTTGGAACAGTATATTTTTGTAATTTTTGTCTTTTAAAAAAAACACAGAAGAGTTGGGAGGTGTTCCTTTGTGGGAACGGTGTTTTCCAAGATGTTTAAATGGACCCCAATAATAGACCGCAGTCAGCTTAAGCCCAGGAGGGTGGAGGCAATGTCAAACGATGACTGTAGCAGAACCTACCCAAGAAGCGAACGATGCGTCGCAGCAGCGGACTGAAGAAGCAGCAGTCTCCACTCACTATGGTTCTCTCCTGTGTGGCTGCTGACTTACTGAAGAAGCGCGTCAGCTCTCCAATCAGGATCTGCTTCCAAAAAAAAAAAACACAAGAGGAAAATAGGAAAGGACACCTTTTATTACAGCGGCGCAGGCCAGGTGTTTTTCATGCTCCATCATGTTGAGAGTAATGCAAAAAAAAAAACCCCATGTAGCGTTAGAACCTTTCAAATGTAAACTGAGTTGCCAAATTAAACTGCATATGGTGAGGAAGGCCTGGTTATGTTTATGTTTGTATTGATATTTGTGTTTATGGTAGTTGCTTTTTTTTAAAGGAATGTGCAGTCGGCCTACTAAAATACCACATTATACATAAAAAATACTATATATATATATAATATATATACATATACATACAGGGACACCACAGTGGGATGTCCTGATGCTGAATTCACCTTCACATAGTTTGTGGAATTACGAACATGGAGACAGATTCTAGATCCACTTAAAATAAAGTACCCAACAAACTGTCATATGACAAGTACAAGGGATCAGCACAAATAATTGGAATTTGACAATGAATTATTTCTAAGTACCACAGGTGGCATCATAATGAGGAAAAATTATTAAAATGATACTGTCCTGGCATTTTCAATTTCCGTCATCTCAACCACGACTGACAAGACGCCGCTGTGCAATATCTATACATGGACTGTCACTGAACAGTAGCAACTGATTTAGTAAATGGTTACAGGTAATCGTCTACCGTCACATCACTTCACCTTCTGCTCGAACACAAGTTTCCTCTCGGCAGCACTACGGGAGAGCAGTACTAATGGACACGGCACGCCTACCACCGCACCCCCCTGATCACACGCTGGGCCACGACATGCCTACCTCCGCATCCCCTTGATCACACGCTGGGCTACCAGAGCAGTACTGACAGGAGGACACCGCATATCGGCTAGGCTCACATTAAAAATGCATGACGCAGGGAGTTAGCACCTCAGCAGCTCTGTGTCTGTACTGGATGCTAACACCTGTGTTAAAGTTAGCGCAGGATGTCGTCACAGGTGTCAGGAGGCTTGAGAAAAATCTGCCGTGAAAACTAACCCAGGGCTTTTGTTATCCCCTGCAAAGGAAATGACACTACATGGCAGTGAATGACAGGCAGAGGTGTAGCTAGCCAACAGGCAACATAGGCAACTACTTGTTGCCCCCAGGCCATCGAAGGGCCTTGGAAGACTGACAACCTTTAAACTATAGCAGCGGCAATGCAGTTTTCAAGGAAAGTGGTGGATTTTTGCAGTAGTAGAGTCTAGAACTGCCTCAGATGACAGAGCCAGACGGTAGAGGGTTCTTCACTTGTAAGGATTTGACATCATCAATGCCAACGCTTAGATGAGTGATCTGGCACATTCATAGCTTACACTGAGTGTGCACTGATCTGCTGATCACACCAGAGAAGCCTGTCTTTGAACTTAAAGATGACTCACCTCCCCTGACACAGCTGCAAATGGGAAACACAACAGCTTGTGCTATCCAATTTGTCTCTGGTAAAAAAAGTGGATTGCAGATACAACTAGAAGCTTACAGTGGTCTTTGGTTATGCGCTAATACTATATCAATCTTTTAGTTTGTTTCATTTCATCGAAAGGGAGTTTAGATCTGATAAATACAACAGCACATGCTCAGGTATTCTGTTTCATATTACTCCCTGTTGTGAATACTGCAAAGGCTGCTATGCTGGAATGTTTTGGTAAGTAACAACAAGTCAATAACAACAAGTCAATAACATCACTCATGTTTCATTTTTGGATTTAGTGTGTCCAAAAACATCAATCACAGTAATATCTAAAAATTCATAGGATGACCCGAATCAAGGACATCTACTATCTGGTAAGTTGCAACCACTGATATCACATCATTTTACTTTTCACCTTGTACATACATAATCAATACTTTAAACTCTGGAAGTACTACCCCTTTTAGAGAGTAAAGACCACCAAAAATGCAGAACATAAGAAAAACACTGAGGTTTTCTTGCTGTTTTAAAATCTTTGGTTCGTTCAGGAAGGGTCATTGGTGATATCCCATAACAGTCCTGTGGGCTCACAGATGCAGTAAGATGCAGAAAACTATGGTAGTGTTGTTATGCTTCATTCCTCTTCTGTCCCCGTAGGATCATCATCTTAATAAAAAGAAATAAAAAATGAGGTGTGCAAAGGGCACTCAGCTTCTCAGCTGGTAGAAGAAGTGAACTATTCACCCCTCCTGCACGCGACTTTTCTATGGAAAGCATTCACTTGAGTCCAAGAAGCGTTTCAGCGCTCAGAAGGCACTTTCAAAGCGATGGAGAACCATGCTGGTGCCAGTTCCTGCACCTAATCTCAGACCAGCTGACATGTTGACACTAAAAATCAGAGCATTCAGAAACAAAAAATTTGGTTACCAATGGGAAACAAGTTAAACTTGTTTTTTTCTAAGCGAACCGTGACGACGTTTTTTTTTAGTGGCGAAGCAATGCCCTCGCATGAAAACCGCTATTAAACACTGCACTAGGGCTATGCTAAAGGACAGATCAATGTGACTCGGCGCCTCATTGTCATTCTAAGTACTCAAACTCTCTAACCTTCCTCCAAATCTCCTGCATAGCTGCAATTCAGACTTTTTGCCTGGGCATAGTTAAAGATGGCAAAGTGAGCCGAGTTTGGGTTGGTTGGTGGCAATATCATGAATGGGGTTGTGCTTACTCTTAGACAAAGGGATATGGCCTTGGCTGTGGTAGGTCTCTGGCAGGGAGTCTGTTTAAGTGTTGAGTGTTGAACCTGCATGCTAACATGCCTTTGAATTATTCATTGTAGTGAGTGGCTTTTTAAATGGCTGTTATATCACACACACCATCACACACTCTTGAGCTTACCAAACATACTTGTGTGTCCTTTTAGATCTAGTGACTTACTTATACATACCAACACACACACACACACACACACACACACACACACACACACACACACACACACAAATATACAGAGCATACAACATTACAAAGGAATTTAAGAAAACAAACACATAATGTGCTCTTATCTCATGCTTTCACATCAAGATAAACTGCTTTACACACCTCACACACTTCACATATCTGAGAGCTCTCAGTAGACACTGACTAATGATCTAAGTCTGTTTATGCATCCAAAGAGAGTTTCTCAGATATCCGTCCAAACCACACCTCAAGTCCTCACTGCACCAGATGAAGTACCTGTTTTCCTGAAATGTTTTAAAATGTCTCCTTTCCATCAGTATTACTGATACAAATTAATAAATGTTTTAAAATGTGACATTTACATTGATATTGTTCATACTTGATTAATGAATTCCTGATCACAGTCCTGATTTCAGTCGCGAGACATCATGACTGGCCTTTGCCAAATAGGGTAATACATTTCTATGAAGTTGCAAACACATTCCACAGTATTTTACATAGGCCTTACACCATCAATCAAAGCATCATCTGTGTGTGTGTGTGTGTGTGTGTGTGTGTGTGTGTGTGTGTGTGTGTGTGTGTGTGTGTGTGTGTGTGTGTGTGAGTGAGTGATGCAGGACCCTAATGCAAAGTAGAACATTATCCTGCCACCTTGCAAAGATATTAATAACCTAACAACAAAACATTATTTTCACAATAATTTCAATAATTGACATTGATACTGGCTTCCTCAAAAACAAAAAAAGTCCTTTGACTGTAGCCTATTTGGACAACTAGGGATAGCCCATTCAGTTCAATGGAACCTTCTGCAAGACTGTGACGAGCTGTGTAATAAAGATGCAGTAAAATGATCTCTACTCATGCACCTCAGCAATCAGGGTGAAGTGCATGATTTCTCCACATGATGTCTAATCAGGGATTTTGATTAAAGAAAAAACAAATCAATCAATCCTGAGCCATTTGTAATTGAAAATGACTTTGTTACCTATGTCTGCTTAAAAATCGGTGCAAAAGAAAGAAACAAAGTAATCTTAAAGTAAACTTAAATTAAGTCTATGTCTTAACAGAAAGAAATTGATCCCAGAAGCTCTACAGGTGCTGGTCATATAATTAGAATTTCATGAAAAAGTTGATTTCTGTCAGTAATTCCATTCAAAAGTGAGACTTGTATATTGTATTTATTCATTACATACAGACCAATATATTTCAAATATGTATTTCTTTCATTTTGATGACAACTAATGAAAATCCCAAATTCAGTATCTCAGAATATTCGAATATTACTTAAGACCGATACAAAAAAAGATTTCTAGAAATGTTTGCCAACTGAAAAGTATGAACATAAAAAGTATGAGCATGTACGGCTCCTTTTGCACCAATGATAGAGAACATGGATGAGAACTTAATCCATTAATTGCTGGCTATCACTGACAGGGCAGGGGGTGATGCGCGGCTGATGGTGTGTGTATTGGATGTGACTTGTGGTGTGGGTATTGGATGCTTACTTTATTGACTGGAGGTGTGTGTATTGGATGTATGTCTTTTTTTCTCTTATTTATTTTCTGGATTTAGTCTATGTATTTATTTATAACTTGTATTTATATTATGGTATTACTGCTTGATGGAGACTGGGCTGCAGACTGAATTGCCCACTGATGGGACAAATAAAGTTTTCTTGATCTTGATCTTGATCTGATGTGGCGTGGCATGGAGTCGATCAGTCTTTGGCGCTGCTAAGGTTTTATGAGAGCCCATGTTACTCTGATAGTGACCTTCAGCTCTTCTGCATTGTTGGATCTGGCATATCGCATCTTACTCTTCACAAGACCCCATTTTTTTCTATGGGGTTAAGGTCAGGCAAGTTTGCTGGCCAATTAAGTACAGGGATACCATGGTCCTTAAACCAGGTACTGGTAGCTGTGGCACTGTGTGCAGGTGCCAAGTCCTGTTGGAAAATGAAATCTGCATCTCCATCAAGTTGGTCAGCAGCAGGAAGCATGAAGTGCTCTAAAACTTCCTGGTAGACGGCTGCGTTGACCTTGGACTTAAAAAAACACAGTGGACCAACACCAGCAGATGACATGGCAACCCAAGCCATCACTGACTGTGGAAACCTTACACTCAACCTCAAGCAACATGGATTCTGTGCCTCTCCTCTCTTCCTCCAGACTCTGGGACCTTGATTTCCAAAGAACATGCAAAATTTACTTTCATCAGAGAACATAACTTTGGACCATTCAGCAGTCCAGTCCTCTTGTTCAGGAGTAGCTTGACACAAGGAATGCGACTCCTGAAACCCATGTCTTGCAAATATCTGTGCATGGTGGTTCTTGAAGCACTGACTCCAGCTGCAGTCCACTCTTTGCAGTCCACTCCCTCACATTTTTGAATGGGTTTTGTTTCACAATCCTCTCCAGGGTGCAGTTATCCCTATAGCTTGTACAATTTTTTTTCCTCCAAATCTTTTCCTTCTCTTTGCCTCTCTATTAATGTGCTTGGACACAGAGCTCTGTATACAGCCACCCTCTTTAGCAATGACCTTTTGGACAACTGTCAGGTCAGCTGTCTTCCCCATGATTGTGTAGCCTACAGAACTAGACTTTGAGAACATTCAAAGGCCTTTGCAGGTGTTTTGAGTTAATTAGCTGATTGGAGTGTGGCACCAGGTGTCTTCAATAATGAACCTCTCCACAATATTCTAATTTTCTGAGATACTCAGTTTGGGGGTTTCATTAGTTGTCAGTTATAATCATCAATATTAAAAGAAATAAACACTTGAAATATGTCAGTCTGTGTGAAATGAATGCATACATTATACAGTTTCACTTTTTCAATGGAATTACTGAAATAAATCAACTTCTTCATGATATTCTAATTTTATGACCAGTACGTACAGTGCCCTCCATAATTATTGGCACCCCTGGTTGAGATGTGTTTTTTAGCTTCTAATACATTTTTTTTTTCTAAATAATATGGGACCTTAATGGAAAAAAAGAGAAAAATCCAACCTTCAATACAAGTGCATTTATTCAGTGGGAAAAAATCCCACATAAAGAAATAATTATTTGACATCAAATAATGTGTGTCACAATTATTAGCACCCCTGGTGTTAATATTTTGTACAACCCCCTTTTGCCAACAAAACAGCACCTAATCTTCTCCTATAATGTTTCACAAGATGGGAAAAGACAGAAAGAGGGATCTTCAGCCATTCCTCTTTGCAGAATCTCTCTAAATCATCCAGAGACCTGGGTCCTCTCCTCTGTACTCTCCTCTTCAGCTCACCCCACAGGTTCTCAATGGGGTTGAGGTCTGGGGACTGAGATGGCCATGGGAGGAGCTTGATTTTGTGTCTGGTGAACCATTTCTGTGTAGATTTGGCCATATGTTTAGGGTCATTGTCTTGCTGAAAGACCCAGTGACGACCCATCTTCAGCTTTCGGGCAGAGGGCAACAGATTTTGATTTAAAATGTCCTGGTATTTCAAAGCATTCATGATGCCATGCACCCTAACAAGGTTCCCAGGGCCTTTGGAAGCGAAACAGCCCCACAGCATCACTGACCCACCCCCATACTTCACAGTGGGTATGAGGTGCTTTTCAGCATGCGCATCTTTCGTGGCACGCCAGACCCACTTAGAGTGTTTGTTGCCAAAAAGCTCAATCTTGGTCTCATCTGACCAAAGCACACGGTCCCAGTTGAAGCCCCAATACCGCTTGGCGAACTCCAGACGTTTGCGTTTATGATTGTGAGTGAGGAAAGGTTTTCTCCGTGCATGCCTCCCAAACAGCTTGTTGGCGTGTAGACAGCTCCTGATGGTTGATTTGGAGACTTTGTGACCCCAGGATGCTACCATTTGTTGTAATTCTGTAACAGTGAGCTTTGGAGATCTTTTGATTTCTCTTACCATCCTCCTCACTGTGCGTGGTGGCAAAATAAACTTGGGTCCTCGTCCAGGCTTGTTTACCACTGTTCCAGTTGTTTTGAACTCCTTAATTATTCCTCTCACAGTGGATATGGGCAGCTGCAGTTGAGTGGCAATCTTCTTGTAGCCTCTGCCTGACCTGTGAAGGTCGACGCACATCTGCCTCACTTGTATGCTGTGTTCCTTTGTCTTTCCCATGTTTAAGAGTGGATAAGAGAAATGGCCTCGGTGTCACGTCATATTTATACCCCAGGGAAACAGGAAGTGATGAATTACTAATTAAATGTTCCTACATACTCTGGTAAACTTTGTAAACTACTGTAGAAATGACAGAAATGCTTCAATTATATTTATTTCCTGGGAATTGTTAAGGGTGCCAATAATTGTGGAACAGGTGATTTAATGAAAAATAATTATTTTTTAGTCAGGGATTTTTTTATTTTCTTACAATTCATTTGAGTTGAAGGCTACATTTTCCTAAAATTTTCAGTGTGACAGTATTCTTCTGCAATAAACACTGAATTTATTTTAAGGCTTTTAACACATCTCAACCAGGGGTGCCAATAATTATGGAGGGCACTGTATACAGAAGAAGAGCTTTTCTGTGTGTACTGATGAACCAAAAGATTCAAAAAGTACTAATTTAAGCACCCCAACACTTAAAGGAAGCCGCAGTGCGGGAAGGAACAAAGTCTTTTCTAAAAGGGACAGACATTTCTAAATGGATGGTTCCTCAGAACTTCACAGTGCAGAGCGATGATGGGCTGACTCTCTCATGACAGCATTATGAATCACACTGACACAGGGAGAGAGAGGGGGGATTATTTTAAAACATAACAGAGAGGGCAGGGAGAAAAAATGAAAGAGACACAGAGAGGGAGATGATGACAGTGATGGACGCAGTCTTTCTTAAACTATGCACATTGCAGAGAAACTTTAAAGTCGAAAGTGCTTAAAACTAGACAGTATCTCTAAATCACAAAGCAGAAAACTAAAGCACAAAAAGGCTTTCTGACATTTACCAGTGCACTGTTGTGCTGTTGTGAGTCATTGAGTCAGGTGAATATGGTTAAAAAAAAGCTGATGGAGAAAGCATGCTAGAGGGAAAGTAATGAAATCATCTAAATTAGATATAGAAAAGACAGTTCAGAAGATAGTACAATCTTATACTCATACATTCACTGAGAGAAAAACATGGACAATGATTTTACATAATTCCCTATGATATGATACAATATTTTGCATATGCCTTTATTGTATAAAATTCAGTAAAACTTGAAATCAGTGGAGTTTGGGAGGTGTGACCTTGGGTTTTAGCACCCACTCTGTTTCTATTAGTGTATCTGCCTGCAACCTCCTCTCACACACTGATATCACACACAGCCTCCCATGTCTCTCCCTTTCTCCATTTGGTACAAACGTTTCACATTTATCCAACAACTCCATAGTACAAAATTTCAACATGGAAGGGAATAACTGAACATGTAACAGTGTAATACACTTGCTGTATGATCCAAAGGGAACATATCTAGGAAAATATGGCTTCTCATATATAGTTATGCCCTTGGCATTATTCTGAATGTCTTTGGGCTCATAAAAAATTAACATAATTGCATTGCATGTGCTCACACAGAGGGACTGGCAACTAAAGGAAATGATAAAATTTTAATAGAACGCTGAGACACTGTGATAGCTATAAAGTGGCTATATAGCTAAATCAGATCAACTACACAATATAATTGTTTTATTTGCATTCAAGGACAAAGGGAACAGAACCATGTTCTAAAAATACAGATGACTACTGTATAGCGTTTTAATCATATTAAGTATTTAAAAAATATATTATATTTAATGTTTCATGTTTTAGTGTTCATATTTAAATACCAGTTTGTTTATTTTCTTCTGTTGTTAATTTAAAAATAAAATCACATAATCAAATCAAATAATCAATAATCATACATAGTGTTATCTTTAAAGGAATGTTAAGACTTACTTTTTTAAAGTAGATTTTTCTGAACAAGTAGCTCACCATATAGTTTCTCACAGACTTTCTGTAATGGCGAAAACGGAAAAAACGTGGGGGTGTTTTCCATTTTAAGTGGATAGGACAGTAGAGAGTGACAGAAAATAAGTGGGAGAAAAAGACAGTGTAGGCTGGAAGAAACAGGCAGTGTAGGACATGACCTAGGTTTGTACGTAAACACAGGTCTATGGATTCTTGGTACCTCAGCCAACTGCCCAAACTGCCACCCTAAGAATATCTTCCTTAACAAAATAAATTAAAAAAAATAAGTAAGTTGTCAGCACAGAAAAAAACACAAAATTGAGTTTACCATGTGGTCTCAGGTTTGCTCAGAGCTCAGAGATGTGGTGAACAAGCAAGGCTCTTTCATTTGAGATCTGTCGCTGTTGCCGTGTCATCATTTTTGATAGTAGCCACTAGCCACGGTGGAAATCAGCGTGTCTGTTACTGCTTTGGCCAACTGCTGTCCTGTCTGCCTGAGTCATGACAGCTACAGTCTTACAAGCCTGCCAGACTGCAAGACTGAGCGGAAATCCACACTCCAAATCCAGCTGCTATGTTCATCTTTTCATTCAGTTTACTGTCGAGAAAGACAGAGCCCGTTTTTTCACCTTCTTGACTGTTTCATAGTGCAGTACAGACTGTGTGTGTTGAGGAGCGTGGTTTTCAAATGTAACTGCTGAATTTTGGCTACTACGATCATTCTAATAGCTTCGACTTTCATGATTATTAAAAAGACAGCACAGCCAATCAGTCTTCTGGTGTACTTGTGTCATAGTTTTATGGCATTCCCATTAACCTGCAATGTTAAATTGATGGCCCAGCTGGAAATATCGTTCATGATATACATACACGTGTATCGGTTTCTGCTTTAGACCGAAAACATCATTCGCATAAGCCTGCAGTGGGTTTAGAGGACCTCACATCTGCTGGGTTTTACTGATGGCATAAATGTAATGGTGCTCCACGGGCACTTTATGCTGATCTTCAGTGGTTTCGCATCTGTTAGAGCTTTTCGACATTATAGCCTCAATGTAGGAGTTATAATAGCTGTTTGCGACGAGTTAGTGTATTTCTAGCTACATATAGGTAGTAAAGCCACTTATCTGCATCACCAGTAATGGGGTGATCAGAGTTCCCAAATCTAAAGCCGGGACACTTACTGTGTGTATGTAATGCGCACGTGTTCACACTTTTAAGGATGCCCTGTGTCAGATGGGTGCTTTATCATTTTTATAAGAGTGCACACACATCTCACACCATAAATGGCAGGATTGGATTCCATAGTATGCACAAGCAGTGTTGAATATGCACGCATGGTGGGCAATGAAAATTTAAATCATGAACTTTCCTGTTTCCAATTTCCTGTTATTGATGACCTATCTAAACTTGACTTCAACTGACACTGTTTAATGAACAGCGTGGAACCTCATATGCTATAGTTTTGTGGAACAGGATCATCCCAAATCTAGCCTTAAATAAAAGAAACCCAACCTTTAATACGTGGGCAGAGTCATGTCCAGATAATTTAGCCTACAGTCTAAATACAGCCTACATCTTTACACCATGACAAAAAAAAACAAGTTACTGTGTCAGATTGTTTCCTACATATAACCTAATTATTTCTTTGGCTTACCAGTGATGATCATTACAGTTCAGAAACAAAGCATTTCTCTGCTGCTTGCAGAACTAGTAAATTTTAACTGCTATATGTGTGTTGATGGTTGTCCTGCACAACCCCCTGAATGATAGCAGAGTTGTTTCATTCCATGACAGCTAACTCAACCAATGAATGGCTTGTGTGCATCATTCCGTTATGTTATGCGACACAAATGGGCACAGTCTAGCATTATTATTATTTCTCGTTAGTTGGTCAAAAAAAGGCTGAAAATCGGAACATTTTTAGGTTCCCGACTTTCACAGCTCAAAATCTGGACTGTCCTGTATAAATCGGGACGTCTAGTCACCCTAGCCAAGAGAAACCCAACTAATGCAACTCTTCCATCAGCATTGCTTTCCCATGTTTTTGCAATGAGGGAGGGAGAGTCATGCCTGTTAGTGTTGTCGGTATTCCCCCGGGGCATTTTGGCAATGCACCTGCACACACATATGGTCACACAGACAGATATATGCATACAAACACACCCACACACACAGACAGACACATACACACACCCACATGCACACAGACAGACACATACACACACACACCCACATACAAATACACACAGACATGCGCAAAAACACACTACACACACACACATATGGTCACACAGACACATATGCGCATGCAAACACAGACATACACACACACATATATATGCACAAACACACAAACACACACACACACACAGACATGCGCAGAAACACACTACACTAGTGGACGCCTAGCACAGCTGGCTGTAGAAAGGTCCGTGTGCGTGGCTGTCTGCTGGGGTCCCTCTGGCACAGAGAACAGCTGGCGGGAGCTGACAGTGACAAACGGGCCCTCCTTCACCCCCAACCCTGCTGCTGCTTCTTGCAGGTGTGCAATGAATGCTCACTCAGACTGGTCAAACAGCCTGGGCCACGGAAATAAAGCCCTCATCAGGTTCCTGTTATGTGGAATAGCAACCATTTTGTTCAGTCATGCAGTATTTGCATGGATCATGATTGTTTAATGAAGAGAGAATACCATAAGTATGTACACGTAACGACTCACAGGTATACAGCACCATAACAGGTTTCTTATCTCAACCTATACGTATCACTGAGGTATCAGCGCCTACAACACTAAGAGTTGCATTTCTAGAAGGTGCTAGTAACGTGGTGTGGCTTTCCAGATGTGTCACTGATCTACAAGGTCTTAGTCTTTCAGTAAGTGAGCCGATAAGATCTGGAGTGGAGAGCTCAGCACAACGTGATACAATCTGCACTCTACAATCTGCAAGCTACAATCTGCAATCTGTGCAGCTGCGCCCATCCAACACGCGCAGAGGAGTGCGAGTGCATGTAATCTCATTATCGTCTGCTTTGACGAGGCACTCACTTAAAAACAGATCCGATAATGAGTGTTATCACAGAGGGAGGGGTGTCGAGAATGCCTGGGTGTGTAGAGAGAGAAAGAGAGAGAGAGACAGAGGGGGATGTTAGATGTTTCCTTCATGTTCAAGTTCAAGTGGGATAATGGGGTCACTTTATCTTTCTCCACATTTATTGAATGACGCAACATAATATGCACTGTAATATCTCTGCTGCATTACAGCACATGGGGATCACAGTCTCAACTCCAAGATGTTTTGTTTATTTTGATTTCGACAAAAGCAACTAGATGTAAGGAGTGTGTAACAATATGTAACATTATGTACTTACACTGTACCATAGGGTTAGGGTAAGGGTTAGGATTTGCGTTAGTCTTAGGTGTACAGTCAAAGTATATACTATTACATGTTGTTACATGTAGATACACTAAGAAAGGAACTGTAAAATGTAGTGTCAGATAACATAATTGTTTCAGCCATTCACTAAATCAGCTGACTGTATTAATCTTAAATCTTGAGCTAGTAAGAAGAGTTAGTTAGAACAATAACCTGTATTAGGACCAGAGGCATAGCTTGTCAAAAGGCAATCCAGTAAACTGCTTGGGTTCCCCAGGCAACTACAGGGCCCCCGAGGACTACATTGAACTACAGTAATGGAAATACTGTTTTTAATGGAAGTTGAGGATTTTTGCCTGGGGCCAAAACAAACTCTGGGTAGTAGCAGGTGATCTGAAATATGCTGTACTAGATTGAAGCTTCTGAATCAAAGTAACCCGTTACTACAGACCAATGTTGAGGAGATAAAAGCAATCCTAGAGCTTTCCCTTCTCTGGGAGAACAGGCAGCTGCAGGAGACACACAGAAATCTCAGAGCAGCTGGAGCAGCTGGAACTCATCTCACGCCTCAGTCTCAGGTACTGTCACACTGACATACGCACCTTCTCTGGACGGCCTGTCCTCACAGCATGGTGCTCTGTGGACCCAGATTGCCAGATCGATCTCACCATATGAAACCGCATTACAAAAAATATATGGAGCCACGTGTTTGTTAATAGCAGAAATTTGTATTCACATCTACAAATTCACAATTGCCCTCTTATTAGACAACTCTTTTTCATTTTTGAGTACACTATCTCACCTGCCCTGGTCACTCAACTAGACCGATCCTAATTCCACTGGCAGTCTTCCAGCCCCCAACCTTCTGCCTTCTCCTTCCACCCTCCCTTGAGTCCCTTCCTTTCTCCTCTTCTTCTTCTTCCTTTTCATCATGTGGGCATACTTCCAGCTCCTTTATAGGGAAACTGGGTTACCATCTCCCTCCTCTGCCTCTGCTTATCCGTTCAGTTCTGCACTCTTCATCCTCCGCTTCATCTCTTTTCGTCCGTTTTATTCATCCTTCTCTCTTTTATCCCCCTCCGCCTATCCACCTATCTTTAATTTTCTACCCCCCCACCCCCCCTTTTTTGCACTGCATCCCCCCCAATCCCAGAAGTCCTTACTTCCACCTAAAATGTGTCCGTATGCCCACCCCAACCCCTGTATACAGTGTGAATTACCACTCCATAATTGGGGGTTGCTACCTCTTACAGGGGGTGCTGCACTTTACGTTTGACATTAATTACATTAATATGTCGGTATCCCCCAACCCGGCTATTTTTGTCTATTTGGGATAACCCCTGTAATTTGAACTATGCCCGTAGTTTCAGATCTCACTTAGTGAAAGTGATTCCTATTTGTCATTGTAATCACACAGCACACCACACTCACTCGCTCACTCGCTCACTCGCTGCTTTCTACACTGACCTGAAGAGCGTCTGTTTTGGTTTCCTTGACTACTAGCATCTTCACTCCTCTGCTTGCTTTTCAGAGTGTTCTTCTTTCTTGGACTTGAAAGACTCGCGATTCCCATCCCCATCCCCGTCCCCACCCCCACTCCCAACACCCTTCATCTCCTCTCATGTTTGCTTATCGGTGCCAGCTCTCCCCTGTTCCCTCTTTTGCTCTTCCCTCCACGCTTGGCTCTGCCCCAGATTTCCCCACTATGTGCTCTAGTTCTCCAGCTCCTGCTCCTTCTCCTTCTTCCCATCGCAGCCATAACCTCTTCTTTCTTTCTCCTCCTCCTCCCCCTCCCCCCCCTCCTCCTTCTCTTCCTCCCCCTCTCTTCCTCTCATCTTCTGGCTCCCACTAACAGCCATCTAAGAGGGCCCTTTTATTCTCCACATCTCATTTAAGTCTTTTTTCCCTCCTCTGTTCTTGTCCATCCATCCTTTGTTTTCTTTCTTGTTTGTCCTTTTTTGTCTTGTGTTTTGGATCATTGTTTCTCTGTTCTTACAGATATATGTGCTCTTCTGGTCGTCATCCTTGCTTTCCCTTTTATCTCTATACAATGCTGGCCATGCCATCACGGACAGGTTTTGTGTGTGTGTGTGTGCGTGTGTGTGTGTGTGTGTGTGCGTGTGTGTGTGTGTGTGTGTGCGCGTGTAGGTGTATGTGTGTGTTTGTAGGTGTGCATCTGTGTGTGCGCATGTGTGTGTGTGCGTGTGTAGGGGTGTGTTAGAGAGAGAGAGGGAGAGAGACAGACAGAGACAGAGACAGAGAGAGAGAGAGAAAGAAAGAGAGAGAAGGAGATAAAGAGAGAGAGAGAAAGAGAGAGAGATTGTAGCAGGAGCAAAAGAGATGTTCTGTGGGTGGATAAAACAAAAGGTG
>CM059281.1:6198375-6213375 GCA_030347295.1 Setipinna tenuifilis
AGGAGACCTTAGATGCATGCGCCATGTCTCTCTCTTCAGTCGGCACCCAGCGCACTCTAGTCCAGTCCAGGCATAATAATAAGACTAATGCTACTGCTACTAGTAGTACTACTACCAGTACTTTTACTACTAATAAAGTAAATAATAGGTGCTAATTGTGAATGTTGTACATGTGAATACTGTATGTTAGGATAGAAGTTAGTGTTGTGACATCCCTACATGGAAATAACTCTTTGCCAAGAGAATATGATTGGGGGACTTCAAACTGAATTAAAAAAAAAAAAACTTGCCGATCCTATCTAATAAAGATGCACTCAACTTGAAGTTTGTGTACACGTGCATATACCAGCGTATGAATTACAATTACATGAAAAGAATACGGAAGAAAACACAATATGTACGTACAGCAATATGCAAAGGTCTGAGGCTCCAAAGTTTCTTTCACATTTTAAGCAAGATTTTTGTTGTGTACCTTTTTTTTCTGAAAGACTTGTATGAGCCAATTATCCCCACACACTTAGTCACTGCCCTCAAAACAGCCTTTGCAACTTTTTTTTCCTCATGACATGCTGGCGAAGCCAATTATCACCATTATATAACAAAATATGCCAGATAAATAAAAGATCTGATTGCTTTTTAAGTCTCAGGTTTGTAGCCAAATTTGTTATTCTTTACAAGAAGTCTTTACTCATGCTAATTCGAGAACTTTCTTACCTGTTTGGTCTCGGAGCAGTTTCTAAATCACATTACTAGGATGGAGGGCAGCCAAATAGCCGTACAGGTAGATAAACAAATTTGCCTTTTGCATTAAACATGAGCCAAAGTGCGACTTAGGTGATGCCCTGCCAGAGACGCCCAATTACTGACTCTAAGTGGAGCAGGGTGGGAGCAGACTGCTGGAACCAGACCCGACCGCCGGTGTCGGCACCGGCACCATCCACATGGAGCCTCCCTCCCTCCCTCCCTCCCTGCCTGCCTGCCTCCCAGACACCTGCGCTCCGGCTGAGGGCTCCTCCGTCTGCTGGTGTAGACCATAAATAACATTGCCACTGACTGAGGAAGTTTAGCACGGTAGCCTTCAGGCAACGGTACGGTATGGTACGGTAGCCAGCCTTTTGGCACGCCATTCATCCGCATCAGATCATCAGTTTGTAATCATCCAATTATAATGTTTTATCAGTCAACGTGTGAGATGTACTATAATAGACATAAGATGCATTATAGATGCTGTTTGCATTACGTTGCAACATTTACAATGACCGACAAGTGCAGGGTGGTTACTAACAGCAGAAGAGTGCAAGGCACATACTGTATGTCATCAGTTCAGATGATGTCTTCGGTAAAATATGAATAATATAAATATGAATACACATCTCCATCCACCCCTGTTCCTCATGACTTAGACTTGGTTGCGAGTGTGACAGATGCAGAGGCAGCTAATGTCGCTCTTACCAGAACTGTGGGGATGGCAGTCACCAGCGCGTAGACCAGCACCGGGCGAGCCTTGCTCTCGTCCTCCGGTCCTGGGTAGGGCTTGGAGAAGGTCTTGTCGAAACAGAAGAAGCCCTGGACGTGGACGGGAAACGTATCCGTGTACTCGAAGTAGTATGCCAGGAGCACCGTCCCGGCCATTATCACCAGCTGGAAGTAGAACATGGTCCCACTTTTTAGAGAGCCAGATAATGAAGGGAAAAAAAAAGACTTGTAGAAATGTACAAATTAAAGAAATGTATACGGGAGAAATGTGGGAGACGTTTTTTTTGGATGCCAGAGAGCCAAAGGAGAGAAGCTGAACACAGGCACTGGTGAAGGGGATGACAGAAAACAAATGTGCTAAAAAAGATGGTGCTCCCTAGAGAAGTGATGAAGTCTTCCTCAATGTGTGAAAATGAGTGTAGTGTGAGCTGCGCTGGTGAGTGCGTGAGAGATAGAGGCGGAGAAGGAGAGAGAGGGAGAGAGGGAGAGAGAGAACCAGGGAGAAAGCGAGATAGAGGGGGAGAAAGAAAGAGAGAGAGAGAGAGAGAGGGAAAGAGAGCGCGAGAGAGTGAGATAGAGAGAGAGAGTGTGTGTGGCAAGCATCCACACACAGACACAGTGCGCATCTCCAGGAGCTGGGGGAAGAACCAAAAATAAAACATCCACACAAGCGGCACAGATGCTCTCAGAGAGAAAAAAAAAAACACAAATTACAAATAACACCAAATAAGAGGGGATGGGAAAATAATGAGTGAAGGGGGGGGGAGAAAGACAGAGTAAGAAGAGGGAAGAGAATGATGCAAGGGAGAGGAAGATGCAGAGGGAGAACGAGTGTGTAGGAGAGAAGCAAGAAGAGGAAGGAGGCGAGAAGAGGGGGGTGGTCTCTCTCTCGCTCTCTCTCTTTCTCTCTCTCTCTCTCTCTCTTGCTGTGGAGGAGTGTGTGGGTTGCATTGTGTGAGTGAGTATATAAATGTGTACATTCTAGCTGTAGAAATCTGCTGAATGAGCCTACTGCTTCAAGACTAGAAGAACAGTAAGAGCATAAGTGCATATCTGAATTTAGTTGCATATGTTGGTCAAGTGAAAAAAAAGTCTAAGTGGTAAAGTAAAAATAAATACGTAAATAAATAATGTCTTATGCACAGCACACCATACATACAGCATAAAGTTACACAGCGATGAATGCATCATGTAAATGTAATGGACGCAAATATACTATAATTAGAGGGAGAATAAGCTGCCAGTCCTTTAGCTTGCATGATAAAACTATGTAAATGTATCATTGTATGTTTGTATGTTTGTGTGTGTGTGTGTGTGTGTGTGTGTGTGTGTGTGTGTGTGTGAGAGAGAGAGAGAAAGAGACAGACAGAGAAGGAGAGTGAGAGAGAGAGAGAGTGAGAGAGTGAGAGAGAAAGAGAGAAAGAGAGAGAGAGAGTATGTTCTGGACACTAGGGAATTATGATACGTTTAGCTTTAAGTGTAAAACCCACTCCATCCCCCATCCCCCACCCCAACTCATACAGTATGTCGCAATCAGCAGTCTTGTCACAATGGGCATATGGAATACAATGTGGTAGAAATGTCACTCTCTTTGTATTGAAAAGAAGAGCAATGGGATTTCCCTATTTCTGGAACTTTGGCCACATAAGGAATGTCACCAGAAGAACATCACTCCAGAAAACAGCTTGAAATAGTGTAGAATGTCTTGGTGTTATTATCTCATTCATTAGATCAAGTGTTTTTAATCACCATTCTAGGTCTGAAAAGGGCTTTTTAATGGCCGAAACATTATCGCTGTCTGATTAAAATCTTTGTACTTCAGGGAGCCGAAATGTGTGAAGTGTTTTATCAATAGCCATCAACTCACCAACCAATTCTTTAGTGTACATTACTCTACTAGTTATCTTGATCCCCATTCTAAACAGATCTTTCCAGAAACTCAATGGGGACACCCAGCCCACGTCAAGGAATCTGAAGACATCCTCTGTGATGGAGATGGCTCCTGCATGAGAGAGGTCTCTGTGTGTGCTGTGAACTTCAAAGCGACATCACATTCTCTTTTTAAGATGCAGTCAGAGGACAAACCCGACCCCTTTAATCCTCCTCCCACTTTTCCATTGCGAGCCGGATCCGTAATTTCTTACTACTTACTGTCAAGTGTTTGTCAGCTTTAAAGAGGCTGCAATGGCACAGCACTTGGTTTGCTTTTTCATTGAACAGCAGAGGTTTATTAAGCATGTCATAATTATATCAGTGCTACTGTTTTTACATCTTTCCCTTATTTTGCTATGAAAGAATTTACATCATTTACAGCAATAAATGACAATAGTTTACCCTCTCTCTCTCTCTCTCTCTCTCTCTCTCTCTCTCTCTCTCGTTCTCGTTCTCGTCTCGTTCTCTCTCTCTCTCATTCTTTAGTCCATTAGTTTCTTTTTCTTTTGGACTTGAACAACAGGATAGCTAATTAATTAAACAGATCCTTTTTATGACATGATTAAACAATAGAGTGTGTGATAAAAGTACAGTAGTTAGTTCAAAAGCAGTATAAATCCAACTGCTCGCACTGCCACAGTGGACTGCCACACCAAAAGACTGCAGATAAACTCAATTGTTATGTTGTTGCGGTGGTACTTTTATGGTCCGCAGCTAGGGGATGTGTAGTAAAGCTGACTCCGTGACCCTTTAGGAGACACACTTCACTGGTATTGGCACTAAGCCCCATGGGAAATTAGGCAGCCTCGCCTCTCGCCCGCCTCCTGTGACCAAAGCCGTGAGTGCGGTGTGTGTGAGACCATTCTGCCCACACAGTACAGGTGTTGTGAACAAGGTTCTCATTCATCAGGTGATAGGAGCCAGAAGTGCTAAGTTGTTGGCTTGAGGCTCCAAATAGGAGTCCGCTTGCCTACAACCTAGCACTTATGACCAAGCACAATACGTTATGTACCTACATGTATCCATTATTCAGCAGCCTGGACTGAGACGCACAGAAAATGTTCAAAGAAAGAAAGAGGCTGATGGTTTTAACTCTGGGAACTCTAGTGTTCTTTCATTACTTCGAAATCTAACTTAAGCTTTAATCTGTTCTGCTGTATGACATATCATGACATGTTATGACATGCTGAATTTATTTTTTGTTGGTGTCATTCAATTTTAAACCCCTCTTAAATGCCAGATGCAATAAAGAAGCTTTAACCTATAATACTCTGTGATAGACTGTAGATTGAAGCCAGTTAAATTACACATTTGCTGTCACAATTATACACAATTATCTTCTCAAGACAAAGAGCAAACCAATTACCTGCATCTGAAACTGTAGTCTGGATTAAGGGGTTTTACCACAGGTGGAGAGCTAGCCTACCATACTAATTTAGTCAACAGCTTGAGGATTCTTCCTGTAATGATTGCTATGGCACAGTGCGGTGTACTGTATACACCACAGTGCACAGTATGTTAGATATTCTAACCTTACAGTGCACTTGAAACTGCAAGGGAATTAGTTGCTGTTCATAAATTAACATATTAAAATAAAAATCCAGAATCATATGGTGTCTGATGCCTCAAAGTGAAAAATGAGGGCAGAGTTGATAGCATTGTTTTGGAATTGCACATGTTTGACTGATACGGCTGTGTAATTAGCGACCGCGGTCCCAGGGAAACTATTCATTCCGCCCTGCTCATTACACTCAAGCTGTCTTCAAATTACCAGTGGAGAGCTGTAAACTAGTTAAAATGAAGGCTCTAATTTACACTACTCCTGACGGCTAAGCCTGTCTGAGAATTGGTATCATTATGACTCATCAAATTCACAAAAATCTATGCTCTCGTGAGCTATCAGTTTTCACATATTGTGAAATCGGTGAAACTTCCATCATTTCACTTTGGCAGAGGACACACTTGGAGTTAATGCCACCCAGAGCCTCGTTAGCATGTCTCGCCTGGAAAACATACACTTTTTACTACTAATGAAAATGAAAATACATGCACATTTATCAGCTGTTTGTCATTTATCATTAAAGGCAAGGGTGTAGCCTAGATGTGGTCTCAAAATTGGTGGGAGAGACACAACAATTTGTCAAAATCTGTGCCATGTGTGGAAAAATTGGTAGAGACAATTAAGCTCATGAAAATTGGTATGGTCCTGTCCCTAATATTATCCATCCCATTAATTACGGCCATTATTTAAGGTGCCATTACCTAAATATACAGTGTTGATATTTATTTTGAGTGTCAGTGTCACCATACACCCGTTCACATAGAGGAGAAGAGACAAGAATAAGGTGGGATGCCTCCGCAATCACAGGGTGCCCTTTCCTGACTGTGTCTCCGAAGTAGCTGACAGGCAGCGTGGTCTGTTTTACAATGCAAATGAAGCAGGGCCACACACTCCTAGAGCCGGTGTGACTGCATACTGCTCTGACAAAAAAAAAGCTGAGCAGATGGTGTAAAAGTCAAGCAGAAAGTCACAAAACACGGGAGTATAATGAGGTATCAGAGCCACTGTCCTGGCTCCACGCATCACCCATCGCAGCGGGATGAATGCTCCTGTTTAAATTGCCAGGTGGGCCTGCAAGCAACCATAGTAAATTAAAGGTGCTATATGTAAGGAATTTTATGGCAAAGTAATTACAAAATGGTTGTGATATGTCACCACAGAAGTTAACATGCTAAAGTGAAATACTTCACAACAATAGTACAGGCAGAATATTCGCATTTTAACACTTAACTTACAGCCAGCAAATGCTGTTTATGTTTTGATTTAGTGTTTTGCCTCTAGAGGGGGAACAATGTACAGTGCAGGTTTTGCACACAATCCTACATACAGCACGTTTAAAGCAACACTAAAGCACTTTCCTCTTCTACAGGTTGGAAGCAGAATTGTCTAGTACTGCTACCTCAGCCATACCATCCCAATGCAGGCTTATCTAGTTTGTTATCTAGCACCAGCTTTGGAAATAACGATGTCCTCAGACAAGGTGGAGTATGCTGCTTGATTTTATAAAGTGTGATGTATTGCGACATGAGAAACGAATGTGGAAACAAATGAAAAAGTGCCATTGCTAGCTAGTTCTTTTAGATTGTGTGAAACTGTAAATTTGAAACGGTCTAGCAATAACAAGATAGAGTTACACAAGGACAAAAAAATAAAAACTTGTCCTAACAGTTTATTATGTAATATCCATTTGCATTGTCTCCAGTGAAAACCTTCAGCATTTTATTGGGAAAAAATTGCAGAGACAGGAGACAGCATTTTAGTGACTGCATTGCTACATTATTACTGGAATAGTGGGCAAAATCTCCTTACTGCCTAGTTAGCTTCTATATTGCCTGTAAATGTTTGACAAGTCCAGTAGCAATAAAGCCAAGTGACCATCACTCTTGCACCTTGCAGCCTCCTACAGCTCTCGACGAGTACAAGCTGATTTGACTCTAGTTCGACCTCTTTGTCCATCATGGTCCTGTTTTCTTTTCCTCGCCTCTTCTGACATACCCATCCTTTTCTTCACAGTCTCCGTCATGATGATAATTCTAAAGCTGGCTGTAGGTTTCTTCCGTTTATATGTATCTGCCGAGTCCACTTCACCTGGGCCTTACTTCACCTATCAGCTACTGTAACACTTCCCATAAGGCAAATCAAATTGTAGTTTCTTATGTCTCATTTGATCTCATCTCAGCGAAATAAGAAGTGCCGTTCACCCTGTTACGAGTTAATGAACCACTGAAACTATTTTGGAAACATTATTTTAAGGTCAAAAAAAACTACTTAGGGTTGCTTTAACATTGTATCAGGTTGCTATAATTATACCTCTGATAAGGTGAAATATGAAACATTAACAAATTTATGTGGATAAACATCAAATGTAAAATGTCTTCTCAATTTCGTACTGTATGCCTTAAACATTATTAACAACAAAATGGAGGGTGTGTCTGGAGGGGGACTAATTATGCAGCACCATTGTTAAGGGAGAGTGTATGAAAAATCTTTATTTTTATGAAGCGAGCTGAAAAGGTATTTACAGCTACCTCTAAAATTCAGCCAAACAGCCCATAAAGCTTTCAGCTGATTAAATACAACCGCTGGTTCTCTTCCTGTGACCTGATTTCCTGTTTTAGCTGTTTACTTACTTAGTCAGTTTTAGCCTGCCTGAATATTTCATAGCCATGCCTGTACAACGCTTAGTAGAGGCACTGCAGTGACTCTATTCATTTTCCATATGATGACTTTTCAGACATTGCAGAGACTGAGGATTTGAGAGTGAGGAATCTGATCGGAGTGAGTGAGGGAAAGAGACAGAAACAGAGACACACACACAGATATAGACAGAGAAAGAGAGTGAAAGAGAGAGGCAGAGATAAATAGAGAGAGATAGTGTGAGTGGGTAAGTAAATGAGTTGGCAAGCGAGTGAGTAAGTGAGTTAATAAGTGAGTGAGTAGCTGAATTAGTAAGCAATTCAGAAAGTAAGTGAGCGAGCAAGTGAGTGAGTTAGTGGAATAAATGCTTAGCTCCCCGAGGAAGACACATCAATACATCATATCAATGGCTGAAATCAAAGCTAACAAAAATAATAAAACGATGAAGTTAGGATGATAAAAGGCTTTCTCAATCATTGGGGGAGGGGGGGGGGGACTGCATCTATTCTAACAATTGCAATGGTCGAACTGAACAGCAATCACAATCACAAAGTACTTGAAGTGTGAAGCCATCCTGCTGGCTGCTGTAAGACTCTCAGAGTGTCTTTCATTTCCATGCCTTCCATCACTTTTCTTATTTGCATAAATACATACACGAATTATGCTATGACCACTATTTCTCTATTTCAAGTCGCTTTGGATAAAAGCGTAATGTAATTGTGTGTAATTAAGTGTAATGTAAAGACCATGGCGGTGTTCTACGTGATACATTTTCCAAGATGTCTAAAAGATTAACACTACATTAAGTATTAATGTAGTAGATTTGTTTCACACAGTTTTGAAAAAAAAGAAAAGAAAATCGCAAAATGTGCTTGGGACTACTGATCCCTGCTAAAAACCACTGCATGACACAAAGGCATGCAGTATAGCCACCATAGCCTTCTTCATGCTGATTAAAAGAGTCCACCTGATCCATGAATAATTCTCAAAAATAATGTCTCATTTGATGCCCACATAGGAACACGCTTCCTTATTTATGTATGCATGCTCCAGTTTGGGCTCAAAAAGGAAATCTAGCCTGCCATCTACTGCCAGAACGAAGCATTGCAAATGTGTGGACCTGACGCATGGGTTATAGGTGGAATGACGAATCCGGTGCGAGCGATCGCATCTGCATGCAGACGAGAGACACATGGGGGCACTGTTGACACACAGCAGGCCGGAGTGCTCTCAGTGAAATGACAAAAACTTAGTGGCTGGAATGAAAAAAAAAAAGCAATGAAATGCAAGACAAAAGCGATACACATCTGTAGGCAGATGAAAGCCTTTCTTCTCCCTCTCTTTATCTTCCCTCTCTTCCTTTTTTTCCCTTCTCTCTACCCTTCCCTCACTGTTATTTTTTTTCTCTTGTGATTTTTCCTTTTCTTTATCAAACTTTCACACCATCCCCACCATCACTTTAGGATTTCCATTTTCTCCATCAATTCTACCTGAGCTCAGTTCTAGCCGCTGTATCCCTCTGCCACAACAGTTTTCTTTCCGTAAAGAAAGGTGCTCCACAAACACGCGGTGCACTGCTATATTTAGTGCAGCAAGGCGTCCTCAGGAGAGAGCGGGAGTGCGCACTATCAAGGAGCCCTTCATGCAACCTCGTATCTCGGAAAAGTAACACTGAGCACACACATGCTTATACACACACACACACACACACACACACACACACACACACACACACATACACACATTCCACAATACACAGCATAATCGTCTGTGTGTTTGTCTGTAGGCGAACTAGACAAATATGAGGGGGAGGAACAGAGAGAAGGCGAGAGAGAGGGGGAGTGAGACAGACAGAGAGAGAGAGAGAGAGAAAGAAAGAGAGAGAGAAAGAGAGAGAGAGGGAGAGAGAGAGAAAAAGAAAGAAAGAAAGAAAGAGAGACTGTTCTATCAAACAGAATTTTAGACAGATGCTAATGCTTACACCTCTGAGCTCTCCGCTTCCAGCATCCTCAGAAGGAGGCAGAACAGCACAGGCCGTTGGTGGATGTCGAGAATGGAACAAAATATGATGTCAGACAACTATTCACAGACATAATGGAGAATACCCAAAACATGGTTTGCAAAGGGTTCATGGAGAGATGCCTGAAAGAACACAGACTGCTTGCAGACAGCCTGCATGTTTTTAGGTGAAAGGTCTTTCTTTGGTTTGTGATTCTACCATTAAAACTTGTGTAAAGTTGACACACTTCTGAAAATAAAACATGTTTATCTGTGTGTATGTGTGTGTGTGTGTGTGTGTGTGTGTGTGTGTGTGTGTGTGTGTGTGTGTGTGTGTGTGTGTGTGTGCGTGTGTGTGCGTGTGTGTGTGTGTTTGTGTGTGTGTGTGTGTGCGTGTACACACAACCTTTTGGCTTCTAATGCCAAAAACGCAGGTCTGTTCATGGGGAAGTGAATTCTTAATGATTGCTAAGGATTTGTTGACACATACAGTACATGCATATTCAAACATTTCCTTGTGACAAACACAGAAAGCCACCTTTTTACCCCAATGCATTACCCCATAAGAATTAAGGATTGCAGGATTACATTATTACAGAAGAACGTTTAAAATAGACGTACACTTGATTTCAAGGTCTGCTACTTTTTAAAGATTTTTACTAAAACTGCTTTCTCTCTAATTTTCATTAGTATGGTGGCATTAAAGGAAAAATCCACTTCTTCTTATATCAACATCAGTAAAAGGTAAGGGGTAATTTTTCAGCATACTTTTCAGCCTACGTCAACACAAATGCTCCCATTCAGAAATTAAACTGTAGTTGCTGAATGAGCAAAGCAGCACACTTCATTTCCTTTCAGAGAGAGAGAGAGTTCAAACCCGTCTTGAAGCAAAACAGTTACTTATGAAGTATGAGACTGTACTCTATAATCCACTTATTTCACTGATGGAGCGATACAGAAATTCTCACGCTATTCTATGGAAGAGAGAAATCAAACACAGAGGACAAGACTGGAAGAGGAGGGGTGGGTGTTGGGGTTGGTGGGGGGGTATTGGGGGGGAGAGGGGGGCAGTTATCAAACCAAGTTAATAATGAGATGCAAATACGGAACAGAGAATGCCAAGCCGCGGGGGAAAAGGCAAGTGCTACACGCTTCTAAACTCTCACCCCCCCTCCCACGTCAGAGAAGTCCAAATTACAGAGAGGGATGCAAAGGCACTTAGTTACAGAGGCAGCTGTCCCTCCAACGCATCTGGCTGTACCCCCACCGTGCCCCCATCCAGGGGCTGCTGCCTTCTTCCCAGCACTCACTCAAACCTTTTCATCTCGCCCCCATCACACACCACATCTGGTCTATATCGCTCTAGAGTCTAGTTCTGGATCATTACAGCTTTTTATGTAGCGATATGGTGGAGTACAACAGTTAGAAACGCCATTTTCACACCTTTGAAAATGACAAAACAGTGTTTTGTCACCGCTAATGTTAACAACATTTCTTTTAACCACTATACCCCTGTTTTAGGGTGAACAACTGTAAGACCATAAGCCTAAGATAGTAAAGCTGATTAGTGCAGTGCAGTAGATCTAATGTAAACATTAGCCCTACTGCAGTGTTTTTGGGTGAGTGGTGCTGAGGGTTGGTGCCTGTGGAGCAGTTATGTTGGGCATGACGAGTAAGCAGGCGCAAGCAGTGGCTGAGTGGGCCAGCCAGCGAGTGTGGTAATTAGAGGGATTAATTAGGAGGCACTTCTGAGGATTGGTTTGGTCCCCCGAGTCATTTAGGGTTTAGGGAAGAAAGAAAGAAAGGGTTGTATGGAGGAGTGAGCCAAAAGGAATGAAAAGAAAAGGGGTCACAAAGTTTGGGGAAGTCAAATATTATTGCCATTGTTGCTGCACAACACAAGGTATCCCAGGTTGGTCTGTAGGACTTGAACATTACACTGCAATGAAAAGCATTTTTAAACATAAATGAAAGATAAAATTGAAAGCACAGTGAATGCAAAACACACTTTGGAAAACAGTGTGTAGTGTAGAGGTAGGTAGTATATACTGTATGTCATACACAGTCACGTAGTCATATGTCCATTGTTAGGTTGCACTGTGACTGATGAACAGTCTGGACAATTTGTGGTCTAATCTGTCAATAGTGCCCTGGCAGCTTCAGGCTGGTATTATAGGAACATGACATGGTAGAGAACCAAGACTCACACAAGGTAAAGGTGGTTGTCTTTTGCTGTAATTCATGCCTTTTACAACCCCGCCTCTAATAAATAAATAATGCATAAATAAATGAATAAATAAAATACAAAGATGTAGCAGATGCAATCTTTTCACTAAGACTAAGAAGTCTTGATTTATCAAAACGTCCTGCAGGAACCAGACAGTCAGAAAAGCACTGAACACACTGGCTCAGGTGAGTATTGTTGATTTAGAGTGAGTGCGGGTTGGAGTGTGCCAAGAGAAGTCATGAAAGCTCACTCCTTATCTCAGTCAGAGAGCTCTTCTCTTGCTGACATCACCCGGCCCAAACCATTCAGCTGGTGACACTCAAATAGAGAGCTGACAGAGGGGCTGTCGATGCTGCCATATTTTCACTCATGTCAAGAAGGTAAAAAAAACTGCCACATATTTTATACAATCACTCTCTGAATCAGCTGATCCTAATGAGGAAATGGCCTGATTAGTGAAATTACCTGTGTGTAATCAACAGGCAGAAGGAATACAATGGCAGAGATTTTACTCTCTGGAGCCTCCAAACAAACATAACCAAACAAATCAACAGTGGAGATGATTCTTTAAGCTTGCCACTGACTCCAGTTAAGCTGGGATGTGGAAAACACAACATGGTAATACAAAAACAGCTTACCTCCACAAAAAGGAAACACGGTACGATGTAGGTGCTTCTCTTCAGCCCGGCTATACCTCCAACACTCGCCCGCATCCCCGCAATCCCCGGCATACCCGACACCCCGGGCATCCTTACTCGCCTGTTAGTCGCCAGCGCTGTTTGTCTTCTACACCTGGGATGAGAATCACAGAAAGTAGATAGCTAAACTGCATAGCACACACAGACACAGACACAAACACACACACACACACACACACACGCACACACACACACTCTTAAGGCTTGCAACGCAGACTGAATGCTTGCATAGCACTGAGCTCATGTGGGACTTCCTTAACAAAAGAGCCATTTTTAAATTACACTTTTATCTAGAGGGAAAGAATTGACATTCTGTGACTGTATGTCATTTTAAGCGAGATCATACAACACTGCTTCAGCTGGAATTACCCAGGCAGATTTAATAATAGATAACTGTAACATGTTAACAACAATATGCCAATAACTCAGTTCTTCACACAATCATTTAGTCCATGAGAGTGATATTACCAAAGAATATAATGACGAAATAATAATAATAATAAGCTTAAATTATATAGCACCTTTTTCAAACTCAAGGTCTCTATGAAGGAGAGCAGACAAGACAAGCTCCAAAAACAGTCAAATATGGACAAGCAATAAGGAGTAGGTTGCACAGTGGTGGATGAGGAGAAGTGTTTGTAAAGCAGACAAGTAATTTGATTGATTTAAACAGAGAAAGAGAAGAACAGTTACACAGAGATTGATGAAGGGAGTTCCAGAGGTTGGGGGCCAAGACCGTTTCAAGAGAGTTTAATTATTAGCATCATAGCTGTTCTCACAGGCTTTCCATTTTAATGTCTCCAATGATATGTAGCAGAAGCAGTTTAGGAAGGGAATAGAATGTTTGGGCAGTCTTTTGCATTTAAGAGCCTATATGTGGAACACATGGGCCAAATCCAACATCTTCACTTGTTCACTATATAATGCACTAAGGAGGGGACAAAATAATGTAACTCACACCCTATGTAGTGAACTATGAACGAATGAACATTTCGGACATGGTCATGGGTACTGAAAGAGCAACTGAGCCTCTGAGGTCAAACTGAACTTCTAAAACAGGCCAAGCCAAGACATTAATGCCAAGCTAGACATTTTTTATCTTTCTATGGCGATGCTCACTGAGGTATTAACATTCTTTCGAGCAAGAATTATGGATTTATAAAATGGTGATTTTTTTTCTGGGACTCTGACCTACATTGTATTTTAAACACTCATTAAGATGACAGTCTTTCAGAGAAAATTGAGAATTGTAGACTGTAATTGGGGTTAATTTTGGTCTGAATATTTCTGTGAAATAATGAGGATCCAGTGCTTCTTGTGCATTTGCCACAGTTTGTAGTAAAATGATACAAATCAGTCATAGCTTCGTGCCCCAGAAAAAAAAAAGAAAAAATCTGCTCAATAAAAAAAAACAGTAAATGGAAAATAAGGTCAGATATTTTGAGACTAAAGTCTTCAGAAAAGGTCTAAGTCCATTTCTCTTCATCTTAGTGTCCCAGTGGTGGTCCTGGCCAAGTGCAGGAGGCCAGCTGTGCTAGCTCTAGTGGAGGGGAAGGAGGTGTGAGGTTACTGTACATTTCTTATAATTGGTTGTGGAAAGAGACAGAGGGTTAATGGCGTTCCATCAGGATCATTTAATATTTCGATCATCATTAATCAATCATCAGCAATCAGTGGGAGCGCAACCTGGCTTCAGAAACTGCAATCCAGTACCACGTGTTTGTTCCAGCCATTTAGTAAATCAGCTGATTTTAATCTGCACAACTATTCAGATAGGTAGAGGAGTTACATAACTAAATGAATTGTAGTAACCACACAGGAAGGTGAACCAGGTGATTTGGAATATGTGGTTTTGGATTATAGCTTCTGAATCGAGGTTGTCTATTACTGTCAACAATAGCTTGGTTAAAAAAAAAACATTTCTCAGTGGGCACTGTAAATGTCATTACCCTTCATCACTTATATCCACAGGTGGGTCTGTTCCAGTTTTTTAGTCACATGTGAAATACAACTTTTTCTTGAGTGGGACAAAGAGCAGCCTGCAGCAGAGGTGGGTAATTCATCTTCAGAGAATAAAAGGCCGAACCATATTTTTACCATCTGATTTTAATCAGCACAACACTTCTGCCAGGTAGATAAACTAAGTAGTGAAATCAGCTGGGGTACTTTCACTCTTTCAAGCCTGAAACATGCACCTCTGCCTGCAGTGGATGTTACAAGAATTGTCCAAAAACCCCATCGAGCGTGTTTACAGTCTAGATACAGATCTCAGAACCTCATGCAGATAAGTAAGCGGTCACGGTTAGATACAAGAATATCTTCCAATCAACAGAACTTCCTCTTGCAGAAACAGAGACATCAACACACAACACATCCACTGAAGGCACCCAACAGAGCTGTTAAAGGGAGATCTAATGGACCAGAAGTGCATGAAAACAAACACATATCAGCTCACAGATGCACAGACAAAT